>RCAB01000479.1:6472-30591 GCA_003640385.1 Setaria digitata | reverse complement strand
AAAAAAGAAAACTTGAAAGAATTTGCTGAAAATGCAATTTTTCATCACTGTTTTTTTTTTTTTTCTATTCAATTTATTTTGTATTCCAACCTAACAAACATCCATTGAAACATAATGTAACTAAAACAGATCAGTTCCACTATTCAAATCAATAATAATCTTCAATGATTTGATCACTTTTTTTTTGCTCAATTATTTACATATAAAATAAAATCATTGCTATTTGCATTTTGCATTTCTCAAAGCTCATTTTGATAAATTCAAATTTTTCATAAACTAATCAGTAATTAATATAAACAATCATTACTAGTGTTTACAAATGCTTGTAGATATGTGTAAAATAATTTTAATTCATATTATTAATTAATTGATAATCGAGTCATATGAAGTATTTATTTGCTTAAGCATTTTGCTGGAGCTATTCATTTTTTGGTAAGGAATTCAAATGATTTCATTTCTGCAAAAAATTAAAAAATGAATTTTTTTTTTTTAATCTCCTTCCATAATGCACACTGTGTTGCTTTTTTCGATTTATATTATAATAATATTATATTATTAATTTTCCATAATAAATTGAATTCATCAAATAAAACAAATTTTTATTTAGAATGAGTTTTTTTCTTTTTTTTTTGATTTTACCTTTATTACAAAAATTACAAAAAAGGCAAATAATTGAGTCAGGCAGATCTCCTAAAAATTCCAGCAGTTGTTTGAATTGATGTGGGTTATTGGTTACAGTTAATGTGCCATGATCAGTGTTAATATATCACGATCAGTGTTAATCTTGTAGTAATCACCTCATCCACTCTAATGTCCTTCTTCTTATCAGTTATCTTTAGTCATCCCATTTCATGAAATGATAATAGAATGATCAATTTTATTATCAGTCTTTATCAGCTGTGTTCGTTATCATTACCACCATTTTCATCCTTATTGCATCTATATTATTCGCCATTACAATGTTGTTTTCTTTTCATTGAACTAAAAAAAAAAAGGTTTAATCACTCAACTATCGTTAATCCATATTACGGAGATAAAAAGAAGTAAATAAATAAATGGAAAACAAGAATGAAAAATGAATTTCATCAGTTTTCAGCGAAAAAAAAAAGTTGAAAATAAAGTAAACTGCTTGAATTTCTATATCAAATGAATATTATCATCAGCCATTTTCTGTTATCATTATCATATTTTCTACTTCTGTTATTGCTATCTTCTCAAACTTCATTGCGAAACAATGTGATTGCCAAAATTAATTTCGCTTATATTAGTAATTCAAAAGGTATTGTCATTTAAGACAATTAAATTGGAATAAGTTTCTTGAAAAAAAATAAGAAGGTGTCACCATTATAGCGCTGTTTGTTATCACTAATTAAACAACTGTTTGCTTATATATATTAGTAATTAAATATATATATATATATATATTTAAAACTNGTCATTTAAGACAATTAAATTGGAATAAGTTTCTTGAAAAAAAATAAGAAGGTGTCACCATTATAGCGCTGTTTGTTATCACTAATTAAACAATTGTTTGCTTATATATATTAGTAATTAAATATATATATATATTTAAAACTTATATATATATATATATAAGTTTTAAAGTATATTATGGCCTATACGTTACAAAATTTTAAATCATAAATTATTTATTAATGAAGAAAAAAAAAAAGAAGAAAAGCAAAATATTATTTGCATTGTTTAAATTCGTTGATTAAAAATTTCAAGCTTTATGCTAGAGAATGAGATCAAGATTGTAGACTAAAGTTGATTGCTTCAATCTTTTGGCATCTTGTATGATTTTAATTTCTTTTTTTTTTATCTAACCACTTTTAAGTTATAAAATTTGAATGAAATTGATTTTCTTTTTAGAACCAAATGTACGAAAAGTTGAAAGTTGGGAGAATAAAATGCTGAAGAGCATTTGCGGCAAAGTATGTTCATATTTTCATTTCAATAAAAAAAAAGAAAAAAGTGGAATTATTTAAATAAAATTTTTTCTGAATTAGAATGATGAATTTTTCGAGAACTAGTTATAATTAGAAATTACTTAATAGTGTTGAATTGCATTCTTAAAACTAAATTTTGAATTTAAATTTTCACTTGTTTTGAATCTTCGTCAAATTTCATATATAGTTTATGTTTGGTTCATTATTTCATTTAATTACTTCTGCACCATTAACGGTATAATCTGGTGGCTAGTTCTTGCTGATACTGCTAATTAAGTGATAAAATTTTGTTGAGAAAAATTTGTTGTTGAAAACATGCAAGTAAACTTAATTTTAACACTTCATAATATTGTTTCATTTTTTTGAACACTATTTTATTTATAAAATACTTATCTTGTTACTTGTCCTACCTTATCTTATTTCAGGCTTACTTTCGAGGGCTGAACAATTATCCATGGGCCATTTCGGTTGCTTTAAATGTATGTTTTCCGGAACTATTTTACGCTAATTTGATGAAGTTTTTCATTCGGATTTACTGATACTGAGAAATTGAAATGTGATAATATAAAACAATGACTTGAAAATTTGATCGAAGTAGCGCTAGCAGTAAATTTCATAATGTGGCAAATGAAATTCCAATTCGAAAAATTAGAATTTCATTTTTCTTTTTTCTTTTTGCTAAGATTAAAATTAAACTAATATAACGAGCAAAAATCTGAAATTAAACTGGAATGAAAATTAAAATAATTAGAAAATATACCCTTAACAATGATTTATTAATTGCATTCTTTAGTGTTAACATCGGGCAACCTTTTGTCTTATCATTTATGTTCATTGTTTTCGTTTTGTTATTGTAAGAATAGAACTAGTTTTAAATTTTGTCGAATTTTTCCTTATTCTTTTCTAAATCTTTTTGTTTGTTTCTAAATTGTTAGAATTAAATTTTATCTGCTCAACGCATAACATAACAAAGAAAAGTTCAATATAGTTGTGTAAAAGAAGGTAGTAAATGTCAGACGAAAACAGAAGCAATGAAAACTAATCACTTCGTAAATATTTAATCTAAATTCACATTCAATTTGAGCTGAATCCAATAGCAGAAATATAAAATTACTCTGAAATTATTAAAATTATAATTCAAAAAGAAAAATGCTAGTTTCACCTACAAAATTTCTACAAATTCGTTTATTTTCTACAATCAATCCTGAATGCCTGAAAATGTACGATTAAAATAATTAGAAAAAAGGAGGATGAAAAAAAAATAAAAAAGAAAAAAGATCTTTTGATGCAGGGAACGAATAAGCTTGGTGGTGTTATCATATCACCTTATCATATCCTTACAGCAGCGCATCCATTTGTCAATTTTATTGGACATAGTATTGTTCCGTGCAAGTATGTTACAGTAATACTATCAAATATTTTCATTTTGTTGGATAAATCAGAATCGAAAAGTTTAATCTGAAGTTAATTCAAGAAATATAAGCCATTAAAGAGTATTTTATCAATTTTCTTATTGGAGTTTTTTGGTCTCTTTCTTTTTTCTGTTTCTTTCTCTCCCTCTCAATTATCCCGACTACTTAATTTAAATTTTAAAAATTTCCCTTTCAAATTATGCATATATATATATATATATATATATATATAATTCAAGAAATATAAGTCATTAAAGAGTATTTCTTTTATTATATACTTACCCAAATTATATATATATATATATCCAAATTGTCTTTAGCCAATCATTATATAATCACCAAAATTTTTGTTTTTTGTTTTTTTGTTTTTTTAACTGATTTCCTAATATTTAAATAGTTTTTCAGTCTCTCTTTTCATCGTCATTTATTTCCTTATCATTTTTGTAAATTCATATTTGCGCAATGTTTACAATTGATTGACTCGGTAAATGATTATTTGATTAATTATCAGGACTAATGGCTACCGTAATATAAACGAATTACGTAAACGTAAAATTTTATACGGTGGCAAGTGCATTCGTGGTCATACGGTTAACATAACGAATCATCCGATGTGCAAAGAAGCTGATGTCCTTGAAAATTGGGTAATTTAATTAATCTAATTATACCAGGGATCATTTTTGCTGAAAGTTTAGCTAACTATATTCAATTAAATTAGTTTCATTTTAACTAAAAATCAAATTCACGATGAAAAAATCATAACTTAATGTGGTATGTATATAAATAAATGTTATATATATTAAAAAAAAGTTTAGTTAATATTTTGAGAATTTTATTTTTAAAAATATATATATGTATACATATGAATTTATATAAGATATTTTAAACATGAAATTATTTTTTATTGTTTCAAAAAAATATTTCAAAATTTGTTTTATCTGTTAATTTGTCATAACTTGCTTTATGTGATATATAATTTACAAAAAAAAAAAAAAAATTCTAGAAATACTGTAGCTCTTCTCATTTTAGCATAGCTTATTGTATGCATGATTATACTGTATTCATAAATCATCATACACAGATTCGTACGGTAATAGTGGATGACAATTTTATGCGTGAAAAATGTAGCAATGGACATGACTGGGCCATTATAGAAGTTGAGGAACCATTTGGATTCAACGATAAAATACGGCCAATATGTCTGCCTGAGGAAAATGAAAATTTACAAAATGTGTTAATGATTTTTGGATGGGGAAGACAAAATTGTAAGTAATTGTTTTCTTTATCTTTTAATTCTAAACTATAAAATTTTATGCAATCATATTTGCATACAACAAATAGATTGTAATTAGCTAAAAATTTAATTGTCATTTCATTTAAACATTTGTTGTTGGAAAAAATTAGAGCAAAATTCCTTCTCAAAGTAGTAATTTTAAGTGGAAAATTAATGATTTCTGTCAGCAATGGCTTGCAAGAAAAGGAGTTTAGCAGTTGGCCTTATTTGAAATGACCAATTATCGTGGGAAGAGGATTAAAGCAAAATTGCAAATAGCACTGAAAATAATTCAGAAGCTGAAATTAATTAATTTCCAAAAAAACAAAAAAAAAAAAAACATTGTAGCATTTTCTGAAGGAAGTCCACTGTTACATGAAATACCTATGCAACTTGACGTAAATTGTCGTCCATCGTTAAGTGATCGAATGCCTACGAAAGTAGATGACTATATATGCATGAAGTCGCTAAATCCGAAATACGCCGATACGCCACGTATCTGTTACGTATGTGTCACGTTTTACAGCTACGCCTAATATTTTTAGCGTACAACTGGAATTGCTAGGAAAATTTACAAATATTTCATAATTATTTTAAGAATTAATTTTAGCTTTCGCAATTTTTGTAATTTATTCATTTCATTTCCATTCTTTTAAGAGGCAAATTTCACATTTAATAAGAAAGAATCAGAAATGGATCAATTTACAATCCCTTGTCTTTTTTTTTTTTTTGAAACAAAAAAAAATCTAGCTCTTAAACTGATCTAAATTTCATACTGATAGGGTGATAGTGGTAGTGGAATGCAACAGGTGAATGATAAAGGATTAGCAACAGTAGTCGGGATCACATCATATGGCTTAAAAGGATGTCCACCAAATGAGCTTGCTCGTTTCACACGAGTTGATCGCTACCTTCATCAAATATGTCAACTAACAGGTGTTTGTTATACCATACGAAATCTTACAAGAATAATTTAAACATTTAATTTCAGAAAAAAAAAAAAAAATCAGTTCCAATTTATTGTAAAATGAATTTTGAGAATTTAAACTTCCGAAAAATGGGAAGCGAAAGATTAGGGGAAAAAAAATTTAAATAACAAAGTGTTTTTGTTTCATTTGTGCCTAAAAAAATAATGAAGAATTAATTAGATGTTATTGTTAATTAAAGATCGATTAGCTACTGTACTATGCTATTCATTAATACTTTTTTTTTTTTCCCCTCGAAGATAAAATATTAGGACTTCGTTCATTTGTATTTCTGTTCGCATTTTTATTTCTAGATGATATTTATATTCGAATATCGTCTATCAAAATAAAAGTTAATTAATTAATTATACCGACTGGTATTGAAGGGTATTAAGAAATAAGTGGTTGAGAAAGCACACTCAGGGACTGCTAATTTAAACCCCCCCCCCCCTCTTACAATGAATTCTTAATTAGCGGTATACTTACGTGGGAAGTCCTCTTCTCCCCCCCCCCCTCACGTGCAATTAATTAATTAGTGCTGAGCATGTCAAATTTGAACGACTCAGAAAGACTAATCGTACCGCTGCACCGGGTGTATCATCTCTTTGGAGAACACCCTTAGCTGTTTGTGTCTTTTACATCAGTGTCGTCCTGCTGACGTGGGGAAGAATTGAACTTAGCGTAACCATCCCGGTTGCAGGGCGAAATGTGATCGCAAACCATTACACTAACGACAAACTGATGAACTTGGCCTATAATTAGTGTTACCTTTTAAAAATTACCATTGATAATTTATTCACTTATTAATGTCCGAAAAATTGATATACCTGAACTGATTCTTACTAATTAACTAATTAATTAACACCACTGTAATGTAATCGTTACTAGAATCGTTTTTGCATCATCATAAATGAATAGATATTTTAGGATAAGCTAATGAGAGGGGGTGAATGAAGTGAAGCGAAAATTTAATAATAAAAGAAAAAAAAATTGAAAAATATAAAATTTGAAGCCTAAAAATTAGAATGTTGAGTTGGGAACAATTAAAAGTTATGTGAATTATTATTTCATTAGGAAAAAATGACTGTTTTCATCGTAACCTTATTTAGTAATTGATTAATTTCAAAGATCTAATTCTAATAATTAATTTTTAAGTTTTCAATCCTTCATAAAATTTATAACAATCATGAAAGCATAGTAAATTAGCAGACTGTTCAATTAAATTAGTGATAGATTAATTAATTAATCAATTATTACGATCAAATTAGATATCATAAGTTATAATCGCATTTCTGCACTTCCATTTATTTGTTAATAAGCGGTTGTTATTAATTAGCCAACAGTGGCCAGTGCTTGTAATTTCATAATCATTGGTCACTTGCATGCAATGGAAATGTTATTAGTAATTAAAAAAGGCAGTGTCGAAAATGTTGTCTATGAAGTTGGAAAAATTGTTTTTTATAGGGGAAAACTTCAAGTATCTTATAAAATTTATCTCATTAACTTCACTCATAATTAATTACTAATTTTAAGTCATGAATTTGACGAAAGCGTGGAATTTTTTTACGGAAAAAATCTTCTGCTACTGGTGAAAAATTTTAAAATAGAAGAACATAAGTGAAACAAATTTTGACACCTTTTAAGTAATTAAATCGCTTTCAATGGCCGTTTTAGAAGGAACAAAACATTTTTCAATAAATTTTTAATTAATAATCAGCATGATCAATTAAGTTTTATTCTTCATCTGTTAATTGACTGTTTAATTGCAAAATAATTTCGCCGATTAATTAATTGGTTCAAATAAAAATGTACTGAAGTAATTTTTTCTTTAACATTTTATACCATAACATTTAAATACGTTGGATTGTAAAATTGAGTAATCAATAATCTAAATTATTCAAAATTTTCATCACAGCTGAAAGATGAATTCTGAATATTTCTAGTCTTGTATAATGCCAAAGCTCTAATTAATTATAGAAGATGCTCCAATTAATTAATTGGAAGACGCTTATTCCTGTTGCTAGCCCATTCGCTATATTGCTGGCTTGTTTGTCATAGTGCTAGCTTATTTACCATGATGCTAGCTTACTTGTCATGCAACTAGCCTTATTTGTTTCGCATTCAACTTTACTGACAGTACCAAATTATTACACCGCTTATCAGAGAAAATGAATGAATGTCCATAAAGAGAAATTGCTATTCGAAATTTCTAAATTCATAATAAATAAAATAGCAATATAGTTTTGCAAATTTTTGTTGTTATTGACTGATTAGCAAAAATGAATAGCTTCAGAGATCACAATCACACATCATTAATTAAATTAATTAAAGGTTAAGTAGCTTTGTGGATCATAGTTGCGATCAATAAAGTGATCAGACTGAAGCATCTTAGTTGTTCATCCAGGAGTAAGGATTTCGTGAAAATTTCTGGCTTTTCTTCTTCACCAAATATTGCCATGAATATGGATTGAGTGGACCTGGCTTATCCTGTGTCATCAAGAAATCTCGTGGTGATGATCGGATATTCTGAAAAATCAATAATTGTGCATTATCGGCAATTTAAAGTTAATTAATTAATCGTAGCTTGTTATTAGAGAGAGCAGTTGCAATGAAAAATAAAATTTTTGGAATGCTAATTTATTCATTAGTTTTGGAACTTTAATAATTTATTGCATTACATAAGTTTTATTTTGCTTAACGATTTTTTTTTTTCATCCAAATTTTGCTTTTTAGTATAAATCTGAAAGAAAATAATCGGTAGAAAAATCATAAGATTCGAGTTTGAAACTTCTGAAATCAAAGAATTTTGCGAATTTTTTTTAATTTATTAATTATTATTCATTAATCGCGCTCAATAATCATTTCGATAATAGATTTTAAAGTTTCTAAACAAAAAAAGAAGTTTCATCAATTTAAAAAGGATGCAAGATGGTAAAAACTAAAATTTTACATAGATAAAGATTTCATTTTTCTTAAAGTAATTATACTAAATTAATTAGCGCGCAACTAGCATAAAGTTGATCAAAGATAATTAATAAACTAGCTAAAATAAGATGCTATTTGTAACAAATCAATGAAGTGTTTCCAAAAAAAATACTCGAGTTATAAAATTTAAAACAAATCAATTTTCAAAACTAAGGAAGAAAGTTTTTTATCTGAAGTAAAATTAGAAAGTTTTTTTTTTTTTTTTCAAAAGAATGCTTTTAATGAGAATTTCTTGAATAAAGAGAAAGAAAAGAGGAAAAGCTTGAATAAATAAGGGCAAAATAATAAAAGAGAAGTAAAATTTAGTTAAATTAAATCCATTACGCATGCTATCAACATCACATTCACTTGTAACTTCTCAGGTAAATTTTTATACTCCTTGGGATTAATGCTTCTGATTAGAGCGCTAATGAACCTTGTTATTCATCCAGGAATACAAATTGCCGGAGCGCTTATCCATGTCGAAATATTCGTCTGGATTCATATCATTTTTGCCTGAATCAGCTTCAAGTGTCGGAAAGTATTTTCGTGATTTTTCTGGAAAAAATCTGTCCGAAATTATGAAACTTACATAAATAAGTATTAGATTTCAATACTTACTCAACACTGTTAATTAATATAAAAGATTTGTTATTTACTATTACCATCAAAGATCAAGTTTTTTTCTTTTGCCACAATTCGATCCTCTCTCACTATCATGATATCCGTTTTACAGCATAATTTTCAGAAATATTGCAATTACTAGTATATTTTGTATGCAGTTTTTTGAAAATAATCATTTACTACTATTTGTTTGCAATCTTACTAGTTTAGTGATTATTCATTACTGATAATTTTTGCAGGCTGCATGTGATTGCAACTGCTACAAATTTAGCAATATATTACAGTTATCTTTTTCTCGATTTTTAAATTACCTCATTGCACTGTCTCAATTACAATAAGTGAATAAAAATTTAGAAACATTTTTAGAGAAATTGAAAAAAAAAAAAAAAAAAAGAAGAGCAAATACCGTATAAATCGTTATTTGGCGTAGCAGTAGCAACAATGATAATAGCCGAAATGATGATAAGATGATAGAAAAGAGTTGGATAATGATTAGATTGAGTCTTAGTAATCGTTAGTAAATTCATCACTTTCCAAAACTCCTCAAAATGCTTGCTTTTTCACAAATTTGCTGCTACTGTTTTGAGTAATACAAATTGCTCACCACTTCGATTCGTTCTCTCTTCTTATTCATTAAAGCCTTTATTTATATAGCAAACTGAATTGATTTTTTTTTTTTTTTTTTATTTCCTAAAATGTTTTTCACTTTTCTTGGCTCTTTTTTTTTTTTTTTTTTTTTGCAATCTTCCTATTTTTTTTTCTTTCCATTTATTTTTCTTTTTTCTTAACGAAAAGAGCCTACTTATCGTTCTTGGCTCTTTACTGCTAATGGAAAGAAAATGTCTAAAGAGAGGACAAACAGATTAGCATATTGGCAGAAAGAAGTAAATTACTAATTTATTATTAGTGTGTAAATTTGTAAGCTTGTCCAGAAAAAAAAAAAAAAAAAAAAAAAGTAGGAGGCAATCACCATCAATTATTAATGCGCATAATTAATAATTTCCTGATGAAATTCGAATTCAATTTTAATTTATCAATTTAATGCAAACATTTCAGCGAAAACACACATATATTTCTTTATGGCAGAAAATCGTTTAACGAAAAAGAAGGATTGTTTTTATTTAAACACTTAGAACAAGAAGAGAGATTAAATAAAGAGAATACTTTTTTCACTCTTTTCAACAATCTTCCCTTACTTTTCTTCTGTTTGAAAAGTAAATTACTTCTTGACGACAGTCTTTAATAATTACTTCGTTGATTTATTATGCAATTGCACGACAGCACACACTTGTTGTAATGTTGAAGATGGATTAATTTATGAAAATGGCGATGAAATTTGAGAAAAGTAAGAAAACTGCAATAATGAAAGCAAAAAATAACAGTAATAAATAATAATAGTATACACTAATAATAAGCAATAATATGATAATTAATAATAATAATAACAATAATAATAATAATAACAATAATAATAATAATAATAAAATAATAATAATAATAATAATAATAATAATAATAATAATAATAGTAATAATACAGTAATGATAATAATAATAGTAATAATACAGTAATGATAATAATAATAATAAATAATGCGAATTAAAGTTTAAATTGAGCTTAAAAGGTGGATCGTTAACAGAAATAGCAATTAAATTAATAACTTGTAAATGCGTTAAGTGTAGTTTTCGCACTGTGTTAACTGAACAGCTAAAGGTTTGAATACTAAATGAATAAGTACTACTTTCGTTTTCAATCAACCGCTTTTGATTATCTTTATTTGAACATACTCAAACACTTCAGAACTCTGTCTATTTCATAATGCTTCCCAATAAGTGTATAAATTTAACTAACTCATTAAGAAGTGCATTCCAGGATAATTGCTAATTGAGCCTTTATAGAAGAATTGGATTTATTTGATTGCTGATAAGCAAAGTTTAACGAAATATTTCTGTTTGCAACAGAGAGCTTAAATTTTGGCAAATAATCAATGCTGCTGATAAGAGATGAAAAGATGAATTTTTTAAAAAAAAAAAAAAAATATCAATAAAAAATTTTCATTCTTCTACTTTATTATTCATGCTTTAAAGATTAGATTTGGAATATTTTACGATAATTGTTCAGAAGTACATTTATGTTGTATGAAGAAGCTTGGCAAAAGATTTATAATATTGTGATTCTAACAAACATTTAGCCAATTAATTACTGTTAACAAAGTATCCTACTGGAACAGCGGTGAACAATGTTGATGAACGCTTAAAATTTCTTAAATTAAAAATGAATGAATAAAAATGGAAAAAAAATATTTATTTGGTTTTTTTTTTTTTGAAATAAAAATATTATTTTATTAAGCAAAAAATACTATCTAAAGCGGAAAAAAAAACGGAAAACAATAATTTAGTAGAAGAAATGAAAGAAAGAAAAGAAAAAACAGAAAAAAAAAAAAGGGAAATTTCAATTTATTAAACTTAATGGTTTTACATCTATCATCAGCGAATGCATAAAATGCCTTAAGTTTATCAAGATGGATAGCACATTTTTCATTGTAATTGCTGTTTATCATTTCAATAAATGAAGCGTATTTTAATCAATTTACACTAATATTTCATTTTTCATCTTTTTCTTTTCATTTAAATTTTTCAATATTATTTATTGGAGTTTTAAAAGTTGTAAAATTAAAATGAAAATAGTAAGAAAAAGAAGACATAAAAGGAGGAGAAAAGAGTATTAATAATGCTAATTTTCTTTCTTTCCCTTCTTTTTTTTTTTTTTTTTTTATCATTTCTTCGTTAATTTTAAATGCTTTCACTCTTTTTTAATCTGTAAATTTCCAAATTTTTCATTTGTTCTGACGAGAATTTTCATGTAAATTAAATTTGGCAGCAGACAGAAGTTTTAATAAAAAGTTAAGAACGAAAAAAAAAAAATTTTTTTTGCAAATGAAATTTTCGTGGACGGTGTGAACGCAATCATTGCTCATAGAACCAAAAGTTCCAAGTTTGAAAGTTTATTTCGTCAAAAGATAAATTATTAAAAATTGAATAGAAAATTTTATTATTATAATTTATTGATGGATTGCTGTAAAACATTGCAGATGCTTTTGCAAAATTTGGCTAACCAAGTATTTATTCTTCAATTTTAAAATACAAGCGATAAAAAATGATAAAAATTATCACAACTTAAACATTAGCATATGCAAATTTGTTTTGAAATTATGAGAAAGATGTTATGTATGAAATATTTCACGAACGTTATCAGCAAGATTATCATTTTTTCCGCTGTATTTATCATCATTCTTATCAACATTTACTGCTTTTGGTATTGTCTGTCCGTTTAAATCATCGACTGAATAATCCATTATCAGGCTAAAAGCATTCATTCATAATTATCATTAATTATCAGAATAATTTGGATGAAAAAAATAAAGTTTCCTTTTGAGATAAGGATAATTGCAATTTTACATCTTCTTTGTAATTTGCATAAAATTTTTGAAAATTTCAAAAACTGATTGATAAAGTGATAAATTGAAATGGGAAAATTTATGATTAAAATGAAAACTTTGAAAATGTTTTCATAAAAGACACATTATTAGGAAACGGAAAGACACGTACAACGGTAACGGGAAAAGGTCATATTCCGGATTATGGAATTCATCGAAATTCAATGGGCCACCACCTATGATGCGTGCTTTCTTGATTCGCTCATAATAGTGACGTAGATCACGATTCTGAAGCTAAACATATCAATAAATTATAAAATTATGTTTAAGAATTTGATTGAAATTAAATAAAAGTAATACATTGATTGCTTAGAGCTATCACTAATGATAAGTGATTTCAGTGATAAACTAACTTTTTTTTTGTAAAATTAATTATTTTATAATAATCAACAGGAGTAATTTTCAGAAATATTATTACTAATCGCTTTCTTTCAGTGCGTCTTAAAAATTAAAATAAACGAGCATTTTTTCAATAAGTTTCGAAAAATTCATTCTTAATTAATTGAATTAATTGAAGTAAGCATCACCCGACTCTTTTAACTTACTTACTGTTCACCCTGATGAATAACACATTTCGTTGTTGCTGAATATCTAATTAGTTGATTATGATACTAATTTGATAATTCACCGATACTGGAGAATTTAATAGAATTTAAATTTGAATTTTTGTGACATTTATCAGTTAATAACTGAAAGTATTTAGCCGTCCGATGATTTGCTGGTTAATTAATACAAGAATTCTATTTTTGTTAGATGGCTGTCATTAATCCTAGTACTAATCACTGTAACTAATAGCTTAAATTGATTCCACTACTCGATTTCATTAATAACCGGAATGCCATAAATAAAATATTTATCATTGAAAATAATTTGCTCCATAAATGGTTGCTGATTAATTATTGGTAATAATTGCTTTCATAAAATCTTAAGCAAATAAATGGTTATCAAATAATCAGATGATTCATTCTACAAAATCAAAATCACTGCATAATAATACTTTCGAAACAACTCTATAATGAATTCGATATTTAATTTTAAATTAAATAATGCAAAACAAACCGTATCACTTCGAAGTTTGAATATTCCACCAGGCCTTGCAATCATATAAAATGGACAAGTGCCTTCAATCATTGTTAATGCAAGAAGGACTGCAATTCCATTCATCGCTAAATTTGTTGTACCTAGACCAAAGAGAAAAAGAAGTAGAAAAATTAATAATCACTTTGAGAAAAAAAATTTTTCGATTATGATTTTTTGTCATTACAAAACAAAATTTACTGATTTACTGATTATTCAGCACTGAAAATATCACAATAAAAATGAATAGAAATTAAAAGTACAGTGACAATATTTCGGCATTTGTTTTATGATGATGGCAAAGTTGAAAAAAAAGAAAAAATGCTTGAAATTCAAAAATTTCAAGCATTTCATTAAATTGTCAAATTTAAAATTGAATGCTATGACCGAAGTGACAAATGTATGCTCCTAAATGTTTCTCATCAAGCAAATCGGAATAGCTGAAAATTTTTCTTTTCCAAAAAGCAATTCAGTTTGAATATCTCAGTTTAATTTCAGACATAAAAAGAGTAATAATGCAAAATTTTCGGGAAATTTTTGCTTTTTTTTTTCTTACTTTAAGAATCAATTTCATCATTTTCTTCCTCTCCCCCCCAAAAAAAAAAAAAAAAAAAAATGCTTATTTCTGTGAATTTCGACCCTAAAAATTTGATATACCCGCCAGCTCGCAATATAAAATTTTATTTTATTGCTTACAATCTTGAAGAATTACAAATAAAAAAAAAAAAATAAACTCTATTTAAAGCAAAAATTCAATCTTGGATTTCTGCTAGCTAATCCTTTATGACAGCGAAATAAAAAAAAAAATAATAAAACGAATAAAACTGAAATCAAAATCTGGAAAATGACGGGGATTAAGATTAGCTGGAGCACAATAACAAAAAATTTGAAAAAAAATTTTTTTTTCAGGTAAACTAAGAGTTATTTTGCATTGAGCAGGGATTGAAATTTATCAAGTAAATAATAGTATTAATGATTTTTGTGATTCCATTTATTTTTTTATTCATTCAGACTTAAAGCAAATAAAATTATTACAGTTAGCAGTTTTCGAATTATTCATAAAAATGGATTAATTAAAACAAAAAAAAATATCACTGAGTGCAAAATGTTGTAATTTCGTTATTCATAAAGTAACTATGGAATTTAATGAGAAATATACCCAATTACACGTTGTAATCTAAAAAAAAAAAAAAAAAAACAAAAAAAAAAATTGAAATAAAGGATCCATACTTTCATAATTAGACAGGATCTAATTAGTTAAATCTATGGATTCGAGATTGGATGGAATTTTTGTTCGATAGTTCGATGCTCAGAAATCCTAAATTATCTTTGCATGTGACATCCTTAATAATTCATATCAGTTAATTGCCAAAATTGTTTGATTTTCGTTTAATCAAAGACATCAACAAAAATTTGGTATATTGCAAATTTAATTGCTATCTTTTGTTTCTTTTTCATCTAACATTTCTTCAGAATTTTTTCGTAAAACATAATATCAAATACTAAATTACTTTCTTCCCTGATGCCTAATAAGTACATCAATATTGAAAAATGCATTTCAAATGTAACTGCTGTTCAAGGCAATCATAACGAAATTCAAATTACTCAGCTAATAGATGAACAAAATTCAATGAAATGCTTTTATTTGCATTTTTTCAGAAGCCGAAAGATCAAGCTGAATTGAAATAAAGAAGCAGTGTTGCAATGAATTACTGATGAGAAATGAAATTAAGAATCGAATTAAAGTGAAAGGAAGCATATTACGAGATTTAAATACTGTCTTCTACTTCGTTTTTCCTTTCCTTTTTTTTTTTTTCTGAAATTTTAATTTCTGCAATTTTGAGCATAACATAGAAAGATTGGTAATTTTTTATTTAAAAAAAAAAAAAAAAAAAACTAAAAATTGTCCTAATTAAAGTTGTTTCTATAAATGCTTTATCTTTCATTGAAAGCTATGTTTTTTAAAACGATTTTCAAAATTGTTATATATTTTCTAGAGACATTTTGTAACTTTGTTTCAACGAATTGCTATATTTTCTCACTCGAACAGCTAACTGATAATTTTGAAGTGCTGAAATATATATGTTAATGATAGGATTCCTGTGAGTAATTAAGCTAACATGTTTGAGAATTGCGCTATAGCAACATAAGTTATCAGTAAAACGGATTCACGATAATATGAATCTATGGTGTAATGAAATCATGAAAACATTAATTCATCTAGCATGGATTCGTGGTAACATGAATTCATCATGATATGGATTCGTGATGATGGAAGTTAAAGGATTATCAGAAAAAGTTGATCAGATTTTTCTCGTCAGTCATTTCCTTCCTTAGTTACGAATTAATATTTTTTCAAGTTTTTTCTTTCCTTTTTTCTTCAAAGAAGAAAAAAACTTCGAATAAAAATTGATTGTGATGAATAGGTGAAATATGCGCTAGAAATAATGAATTCAACAAATGGAAAATTGTTTAAACTGAGTGAACACCTTGCAAAAGCTAATTAATTTTAGTGTTTAAATATTGTGAATTAAGAAATAATTCAAGGAGTTTTTTTTTTTCCTTTTGTTTCTTCTCCTAAACATTATCATCCATAGTTAAGCTGCAAAAAAAAAAAACAAAAAACAAATATCTTTAATTACTTTGATAAAAAATTTTTTCATTTTTTTTTTTTTACTATTCAGTCAGTCATCGTGAAGGAAGTAGTAAGTCTTTCAAAAATATATTTCAATTACAATGCATCTATCCTTTCTATAAAGCTAGGATAGACTAAATCTGAATCTGATCTTTTAGAATAAAAAAAATAACTTCCGTTTTATTGAACAATTTCACTTCCATCACTCATATCTCAGAATGATTCGCCAATTATTTGATCAGAATTGTAGACTACTGCTCTCTGTTTCAGTCTATTCCAATAATTAGTGCATTAAACAAAAATCATTTCACGTTTCATGATAGATGAAAAACGTGGATCATTGCAGACGTGCACACACAGACGTGTACTCACGTATATTGACTATATATATATATATATATATATATATATATATATATATATATATATATATAAGCATGCAAAACCACGATTTTTTTCTTTTTTTATATTATAATTGAGGCTTATCTGTTGTAAAGTGCTAACAAACACGTGGACACATGTATGCACGTAAGTAGAAACGCGCGTGTAAACACGTGTGTATACGCGTTTATGTATATGTGCATGTACGCGCACGTCATGAACAGTTGCATACGCATACACAAGTATGGAAGCATCTTTCGTGTTTCATATTTAGCAGGTTAAATAAGCTTTTTAAATAAAGCAAATTTAAATAACATTCAAAGAATGTGAAATACCACTTCAAGTAGCACTTCACGGAACTGTTATTTTTTTAAACGTAATACTTCTTTCTCCATTTTTATAAACGTAGTATTAAAGAATTTAGAAATCAAAGCTTCTGAATTCGTAATACCGAATTAGGCATTCTTGAAAAAAAATACCATTCCAACTTGCTCCTTTAATTAGATCATTAATTAAATTATCATCCTGATCTAATCGCTCATTTTTTCCGTTAAATTGCTGGTGAAATTTAAGCATTCAGTAACTTTCAACTTTACTTCGAAAAAAAAAAATTTCATTTTTAAAAGTGATATTTTGGTTTTTATCAAAATTTAAATTCAGATTTATAAAATTCTCGAAAATTATGATTGATAACAATAAAACAAGAAAGAAAAATCAAGAAACTGCACTAAATGGACAGAGAAAATTGAAATAATTAATTTGTTGTCATATTTATAACTTTGATATCGCTGGCTATATTTACCATATGAATTCATTTTTCCAAGTTTTGGTGAAGAAATTTTCATTGTATTATTTCTAATTTAAATTTTTTAAATTTGCTTCAATTACTCATAGAAAAGAAAAGAAATCAGGGAATTACATCACGCTATGAGTAATCTCAATAAATATTATTAAACAAGGAATTTTTTTTTTTTTTCAATAAATACTTTTTCTATAAATATTTTCGCAGCAAAATGAAATTTTTTGCAATAGAATATTTGCATTAAATATTTTTTCAAAAAATATCTTGCTATAAATATCTTTCGAAAATTAAATAAAATGAAATAAAACACAGCAACATGTTGCTTCCTTCTATTTTTGCATTTAAATTCTGTTATTTGGAATAAAAAAAAAAAATATATCAAAATTTGATAAATTAATTTGAATTTGCTAGAAAAAATTGGGCAAAAGCAGAAAATATTAGTATTTTCGAAGAGATACGATGTTTTGGGAATTTTCAGGATCCAATGATTTCAGGATTGTTTAAAGCAGCTTAGATTTTAAAATAATTTAAATCCAATCAGCTTTTATCAACTAACATTTAATAATTTTTAATTATCATTATAATCTTGTGTGCACGAAATGAAATGCAAAAAGTAGTAAACTATAGATTTGAATTATTTCAAACAAGAATTATTTTACTATATCATTTCATTATTTTCTAGTGAAATTATTGTGACAATTTTAATTGGGAAAACGAACGCATTGAATTATTTATATAAATGTTGATTAAATTTGAAATTTTTCAAAAGTAATAATATGAAAAATTATTAAAAGTAGAAGTTGGTGTTTGAGAAAATTATTAGTTAAAAATGAAAAAAAAAAATAAAATAAAATAAAATAAAACAGAAGAATATCGTAGTAACAAAATTATTAGGATGGATGAAAAATGTTAATGTATTTTCAGAAGAAGCTAATTCTAAATGAAATCAAGTCCAATTAAAAAGTTAAGCAAAAATGAAGAACTAATTAAAATAAGTAATTTGAGCAGAAAAAAAGCCAATCAATCTTCATTGTTAGATCGTAATTGTTGGTTAGATTAAGATCAGCCTTCTTCGATTTTCACTTCATGCCTATAAAAGCTTATTCATTCATTAGCTTTATAATTGCTAGTTAGAATTTGATTAATCCTTCTCAGTTCACTGATTGCCCGACCAGCTGTAATTAGTCTAAGCTTATGATTATCTGAAGCAATATAGTCATTATTATCTTTTTGGTTCATTTCTTTTCTTTTTTTTTTTTTAGGATCAAATTGAATGTTTTACTAATATTTTTGCATTTTTTATTATTTATATCAATTGAATCGCAATTATTAGTGCATTTTCGCACCATTGTTTTACAAACTAATCAGCTGAGAGGGTCGGTCTTGCGCAATTTCTTTATTTTAAGCCACCATTTAGCTGTTTATTTTTTGAAGGATTTTATCTCTTACGTTTAGTTTAGCATTAAATTTTTGAAATTATTTCGAGAACAAACAAAAAATAAATAAATAAAAGAAGGAAATCTGAATGCAAAATCAAAATTCAAACTTCTCTCACTTATGAATCTCTCTTTTTTTTTTACCATAAAAATTTAAATTTCAGCTTTTAAAATTGAAAAATGCCAGATGATGAATATCGAACAAAATATTCTGCAGCACAAAAGATGCAACTGTTGAAATCACAACAAGCAAAATTAGAAATTCGAGCAATGCCAGTGCATTCACAATTAAAACTTAAGGTTATTTATTTTCAATCCTATTCGATTTGAAGTGTTAAAAAAAAAAAAAAGAAGAGTTTTATTTACTTTATATTTGTTTATTTATTTCCTTTTTTTTTTTTTTTTTTTTTCTGAACGAATAAAAAGAAAGGAAAAAAAGCAAAAAATTGTCTTTAATAATTAAAGGCATACGATAAGAAAATGAAAAAGAAACGAAAAAAGAAATTAACAAAGAGTAAGTCTTGAGAAAATCATTCATAGAACAGAATTTATATATTTGAATTATTTTACTGAATCGTTAAAATTTGTTCATCTTTTTCCGAAGGGAAAGTTTTCAATTTGAAATTGTTTTTATTTTATTAGATATTAATTGCTGCCGGCAGTTATGCATTTTATGCGAAAATTTGTAGCACTGTAAGCTTTATTATTGCAGCATAAAAAAAAAAAAAAAAAGAAGCTAAAGTGTTTGGAAAACTTAGCTAATTAGATTTTTTTTTTCTTATTTTTTTAGAGAAATCTCGAAGACTGAAATCATCATTGGATGCCGCTGATTGTAATTTATTTTTCGTTTTTTTTTTTTTTTTTTTTCATTTGCAAAGAAAAAAAAAAATTTCTTTTTACTTTTTCTGTCATTTGTATCAGTTCCTTCTGTTATCACATAATTCGAATGCTGAAATTGTATTTTGCAAAAGTGAAAAAAAACAAAAAAAAAACAAAACAAAAGCAGACAGTTTATTTTTTCAGTAATGAGAACTGAAATTTAAATCATCTGAAAAAGGTAATATTAAGTTTTGCAATAAAATTTACAGCAAGCAGTTCGTCAAGATCCAAAAAATCATTGGCCTCAACTGGTAGTGGTGCAGCAATGCCTAAATCATCATCATCACATAAAGGTGATGCAAAGGTGATCGGATATGCTTGTATAAATTATCAAAATATTGTTTAACATTCAACAAAAAAAAAAAAAAGAGAAATTGAAATGAATTAATTTTACAAAAAAAAAAAAAAAAAAATATTTTTGTAAAGTATTTTTTAAAAAAAAAGAATGTAAAAGAAGTGATTTTTTTTTCCTAGTCCACTAATTTCATATGATAAGAAATATTGGAATAAAAAATAAACAAATTTTGTTTAAATGGGGTAAAACATGAAGTGATACTAATTAATTAAAGAAATTTGATTACTATTAAATAAATTATTGTTCAAATTTGCTAAAATAATTAGCCATCAAAAAAAAAAAAATAATATGTGGTGTCAAACTATAAGTAATATTTTTATAATATAAGCTAAACTAGAATTGTGATTTTTTTTTTTTTTCAAGTTTTTGGCATCAAAAGATGAGCAAGAAAATGTTTTAAAATGGAAGCGTCGAACGGAGTATATATATGAAGCTGAACGAATTGCAATGTAAATCAAAATTTATGACATTTAAATCATTTTTAAAAATTTACTTTATCATTTCGGTTGATAATATTTTGATGTTTAAAATTAAATTAATTCAAATTTTATAGTAAATTCACTTAGATGCAGCAATAAAACAATTCTCAAATATATTTTTCCTCAACTGAATTTATTTCCTTGATGTTTAGGGAAGAGAAAAGTGAAGAGATTTTTTTAATAGATTTCACTGCTTACATTAAAGATTTTTACGGGTATTAACAATTATTTTTTTTTTTTTCTTTAATAAATGTATTTCAATAGATTTCATTATTTTTTTTGCGAGGAAATGATAATGAATTATTAAATTTCCAATTTTAAATTAATCACTAATGGTTGAATTCAGATTTGAATTCTTTTTGAACTTTTTATGTTTATGAGTTGAATTATAGAAAATTGAAAGAAATAGCTATGGAATGTGAGAAAGATATCGAACTACGAGTAACAATGGACGATATTGCTGCTGGTATGGATGTAAGGAGAATTAATTAATCAATCTTTTGATTTTGCTGAAGAAGAATAATAATAATAAGAAATATTGGTTAATATTTTATTAATCAGAAATCAATTAATGAACTGTATGTACTATGAAATCGTTAGCTAAGAGAATAATTTTTATATAAATTAACATTTCAAGACACTGAAAAAAACACGTGATGAATATTATCAGTATGTGCAAACTCAAAATGATATATTTGATAAGCAAATTAAATTGCTCAATGAATTTCAAACCATGGTTTGTTCATTCTGATCATTTTCAGCTTTTGTCACAATTCCGATACTGTTTTAAAATTTCTTTCCTTTTCATGGGAAAATTTTCCTGAAGTTCAAGTATTATTTTTCGTCAATTCCCTGTTTTTAAAGCTTTTTTTTTTTTCCACATCACTTATCTTTTCGCCTTTTTTTTTAAAAAAAATCTTTTCTCTAAAAAATATGCAAAATGGTTGACAGTTTGAAAAATAAGCAAAATGGTTTGAAAAATAGGCAAAATGGTTGACAGTTTGAAAAATAAACAAAATGGTTGACAATCTGAAATACTAAGAAAAAATTCTTTTTTTTTTTTTAAATCATAGAAAATTTTATCAAAATTTTACATCTGTTAACATTTTTGGTACAAATATGTGTAAATTCACCAGGGAGAAAAAACAAGGATGTATAAATAAATAAGATCTTGTAGCATCATTTTAGTGCCTTCAAAATGATGCATTTTTACAATTTTCGACCAATTTTTTGGTTGATTTGATTTGTAAATGGAAAAATTTTTTCATCTATTTGATCATTAAAACGAATGTTTCAAAATTGAGCAGCAAGAAGAACAAAAAAATGGGAAATTTTGCAGATTTAGCAGTAAATTTTAAAAATTTTTTCAGAAAATATTCAATTTTTTTTTTTTTTTTTCTAGTCTAGTTTTACTGCAATATTGTAGGCGTTTTTTTTTTTCGCTTTACGAAATTTCATAAATTTAGCCGGAAGTTTTGATTATTTCTTGACTTTTGAAATATTTTGCTTTTTTTATTTATCCAGCACTTACACTAATAAATTTGTTTTATTTTTTTCAATACTTTAACTACATCTTATCAATCATGATTATCGTTTCTTATCTTTTGACTTCTTAATTTTTCTTTTAAATGAAATAATCATTCTTTTTTAAGAAAATTTTTTCCACTATTCCATTATCATTCTGTTTCACTTTGCACTTCTGAAAGCTTTTTCGGAAGGTAAATGTAAAATGAAAATTTGTTCATTATTTTATTTTTTTTTTCTACGTTGTAAAATTGTGAAATTTTATGAAGCGAAAATGAATTTTCCTGCAAATAGCTATAACAATTCAATGCAAAATGATTAATAAATATTATCTAAATATAATCCACTCACTTTGTGATAAAATAATTTTAAAAAAATTCCTTTTCTCTCCTTTTTTTTTTTTTTTTTTTTACAGCAAATAGCAGAATTAACAAATAAAGTTCGGCGTTTAAGCGATACATTCAAGAATATTGACAGCAAATTATCTGTTATCAGTACCAAATTACAAAATATCACCAGTCAGCAACTCCAGAAAACACCGGCACAAAATTTCATTGAAGCGATTTGTAAAATTTTTTAATGTAATTAGCAAATTTATTATGTAAAAGAATTTTTTTTTGCTTTTTTCTATTGCAATTTCTAATGTTATAAATTGAAATTTTGCATAGAAATGACATGATTTCACCACTACTCTGTTTTCAAAATATGCTAATTGATACTTTGGATCAAAATTCAGAATTGAAGTTTACGCTATCTGTTTTACGAGTAAGTGAATTGCTGTTTTGGAATTCGATCTGATTTATCTAAATAGAAGAGTGAAAGTAAATTTGCTTTTTATTTTGATATTAAGAAAAAGAAATGAAATGTTCATTTGCAATTTTTTATTGATATCACTATTCACAAAGGAATTGAACCAATGCTACTACAATGCTACTGTTGATTGAAATCCAAAATTCGAATTACATACCGATTATTATTGCAATCAAAAGATAGGATAAAATGAAATCTTTGTTACTTTTATATAGAACCTCTTTTTTAAACTTTTTCATTCTGCAGCAAAAAAAAAAAGAAAAGTTTATAAGAGAGTGAGAAAAACTTTTTGATTAGAAATTATTTACTAAATTACAGAAGAGATGAAGTATTGATTAAAGTATTTTTTCAAAAATATTCAATTTGATGGTTGTTTGGATTGATGATTATCCACTTCAATGCTTCAATTGATACATCATCATTCAATTTATCATTCATCATCTAATTGCACAAACAAGCAAAGATATGCTCATTTATTTTTTTTTTTTTTTAAATTTAAAACTTTGTTTTGATCACCAGTCTTCATATGAATCAGTTTTCTTTTTCTTTTTTATTAATAGCATGAAATTTTAAAGTGTCGCTATTGCCTTAAATATTTGAATTTCTTTTTCAATTTATTTTTAGCAGTATTTCATTGTTTACCATGAAATTGTTCAACTTTTATAATTATTAAAAATATTAAATGCAACAAAAACTGGACTAAACAAATGAAAAGTGGAAACAACTGATAAAATTTAAAATAATCTATGAGAAAGATTTGTGCAACTTGTTAAGCAATCATTCACCAATTAAATTGTCTAAATGAAATTGTCGGAATTTCTTTTTTACTTTTAATGTTTCATATTTGCAACAATAAATCATTTGATATTATAGCTAATTACTCTTGAAAAATGATTGAATATCTCAGGGCTTCTCAAGCATATCAATTAGCAAATTGACAGCAACCTCAAAATTGTGATAGTGTTAGCTTCCGGAAATTTTACAATCACTGTATTCATTTATATGTCCACCCTTTATTGTTGTTATCACTATTATTATTATTATTATTATTATTATTA
>RCAB01000478.1:0-46620 GCA_003640385.1 Setaria digitata | reverse complement strand
AAAAAAAAAAAAACATCCACATATTTATTTATATTTCATTCCATTGCATAGGTTAAATTACACATATCCGATAGCACTGNAAGAAATAAAAAATGAGGTGGAAAAAAGCAAAAAAAAAAAAACATCCACATATTTATTTATATTTCATTCCATTGCATAGGTTAAATTACACATATCCGATAGCACTGAGACATGTATCTTATCGAAGAGTTACATTCAGTGAATTACGTCGAGAAGCGTAGTAACGCTTTCCTGTTTTGACGTATAAATATTATGCTAAACGTTNTATTTATATTTCATTCCATTGCATAGGTTAAATTACACATATCCGATAGCACTGAGACATGTATCTTATCGAAGAGTTACATTCAGTGAATTACGTCGAGAAGCGTAACGCTTTCCTGTTTTGACGTATAAATATTATGCTAAACGTCCAAATTAAATTATCCATACGTAATAATGCACTTGGAATACGCTGCCCTGGAAAGGTTACGTGAAACAACCTATTCAATTATTGGGATGCGGAAAAGTTCCATCATCTTCCAGATACATTTCAGATCTGGAAAAGAAAAATCACTATATTAGCAACAATTCCGATATTTGTGCATGCAAAAAAAAAAAAAAATATATCGATATATATATATATACATTTTCATGTGTTGATTAAATTATGTATGCGTATTAGAAATTGAGTTACGTGAAAAATTACGTGAAAAAAGTGGTGATATTCAATAAATAAATGGTGAAAGAAAACATTTCTCATCTTCTATGTGTTATTAATGAGGATGGAAAAGTAATTCGTTTTCTGCAGAAATGATGTAAGAAAGAAAACAAATGTGCAGGGAATGTTTGCTGAAAGTGAAAGTATGAGAGGAAACTAAGACAAAAAAGCATTTAAGTTGAGGATTTGCATAACAAACAAAGTTAGCCTTCAGGGAAATTAGCCCACGCTTTAAGATTTGAAGAGAGAGAGGGAGAGAGAGAGAGAGAGAGAAGAGGAGGAAGAAGAAGTGATATTCGACTGATTATTTGGAACGACGGACGTGTGAAAAGTGATAAAGGAAGAATCAATGATGATCAACTGTGAGTTGTTCGTTTCACATCTTATTATCATTATCACTGTTATCAACGCTATCATCCTTAACAGCAACAATAACAACAACAGTAACAGCAAACAGAGCAGCAGTTGAAGCAGCCAGTATCAATAATTATCCCATCATATGTGTTGTTACATTGAGTAGCTAAATGGAAGATGTAAAAATTTTGTGGAAAGATTTAGCAAAAATTTTAACATTTAGAGAATTAAAAGAAATGAGAAAAGATAATGGTGAGAAGTGATAACAGAAATATTTGCAAACTTATGAGAGAATGAATTTTGAAATGGAACGAAGTAAGTTAGATAGATTGTTAAAGTAAGCTTTAGCTAATAAAAATGAATGATTGCGAAAGGGAAGAGATTCTGATACGTGAACAGAATTTTCTGCATCAGCAAATCAGTGTACATCTATCACTCCACACTGACTTGACCGACTTTTCTGGAGGAATTTACAGTGCCCCTCCGGAGATATATTGCATTTCGTTGAGCCGGAAGAAAAGAATCGGAAAAATTATCACTGTATTGTGGGGGAAAACAGAAACGAAAACGAAGCGAAAGGGAACAACGAAATTAATTCATCGATTAATAGAGATTTCGAGAATATCGAGAAATTTTCAGCAAAACATCTTGAGGGGTACTGTTCAACGGAGTTCTTCACAACTCTCTGGTAAGTTTTTCTTTTCTTTTCTTTTCTTTTTTTTTTTTTTTTTTTCGCACTTTTTCATTTTCGTTCTTCCTTGCTAATCCTCAAAAATAATTATAAATTATTTTTATAATTTTCAAACTCACTGTATTTAGCATATAATTCTCTTTGTTGATTTTATCATTTATCTTATCATTTCTTTTTTTTTTCCTTCCCAAAATTGTACAGCTATAATTTTACATTTTGCTAGAGTTTTTTTTTTTTTTTGAATCACTTAGCTTATCATATGATTCTGTTATTGATTGTATCATCTATCTTATCTCTTCTCTCCTTTTTTTTGTTTTTCAAAGATATTATAACTATATAATATGTATAATTATATACTTCTGGATTTTAGTAAAATTTCGGAATAATTAAAATTTTTTTGCTTTTTTTTTTAATAATTAAATTTAATGCAGAAGGATAATAAGGCACTACATAAGCTAATTCTTCTAGCATTAAGAATCTTATTCATTTTTATAGAGTTTTTAAAATCACAAACGCAATTGCCAACTTTTATTTTTGATATTTGTATTAAATATATAAATTTGAAAAAAAAAAAAAGTAATAATGTATGGGAGGATGAATTAACACATTTATTGACTAGAAATAATAAATTTTTTTTTTTTTTTATTTTACAAAAATTTAAAATATCATCCTTTGAAAAACTTTTTCTTGAGCATTTAAATTTAACGCATGTTTTTTGAATCGCAAATAGATTAACTCATCTGATGTCTCGGAGTAATAACTTCATTTTTGCTGTAATTTTTACATTTCTACACAAATACACATACACTTGTTTTCTTTTCCACTTTCCAATCCTTCATTTTTCTTCATCTTCCTCATCTTCTGATGTAGAATAAATAAAAAAAAAAAAGAATAAGCACTCTTTATTTACCATCTGTTACAAACTTCGAAACAAAAAAAAAAAAAAAAAAGAAACTAACATAACCAGATTGCTTCATCGAATAGACATTCCAGAAATCCATTGAGAAACTTTTTTTTTCCCCTCAGAAATTCATCTAAAAAATTTTTGTTAAAAAATTTACTCAAAAAATGCTTGTCGAAATTGCATTCCAGCGATCATTTCAATAAATTTATTTCAGAAATGCAAAATTTCATGTTTAAAACAAATAAAAAATTTACTCGAAAAATTTGTAAGAAAAATTTCAAAAAAAAATTTATTCGTAAAATGATTGCTTGCCGAAAATATTCATTCAGGAGATCAATTCGATAAATTTATTTCGGAAATGCAAAAATTCATTTTCAAGAAAGAAATTTGCTCAAAAAAAAAAAACACATAAAAATTTCTCCAAAAAGTTTTTTCTTGAAATGCACTCAAATTTCCATCTTTTTCTGAATCTCGGATTCCCATCCCAAATTTCTTGATTGGATTTCTAGAAACCACCGAGAAATGTGGTTTCTAGAAATCCACTCAAGAAATTCATTTCAAGAAATGAAATACATTCGAGCAATATGAAAGGAACATTCATCAATTATCCGTTAAATTCATTCCTTTTATCAAGAATAAAATAAATTTACGTGGGATTTTCCTTGATCATTAGCTAATTTCTTCTTTTTCCCTTTCAATACAATACTTTCGTGATGATTTTATTGCTGAAAAATTTAGCAACAATAATTACATCATAGTTCCTTAGCATTTTGCATTTTATTAATTACAAGAAATGACAAATGATATTATGCTTGGTGATAAAGTACCACAAGAAGGATAAATTCATTATCAAAGTTGAAAAAAAAGAAAAAAAAAAAGAAAAGTAAGTATGAAAATAAATGAAAAGTTTCATGCATGCATGTTTATTTTACTAAATTTTTATTAATTTATTTTGCTCCTTCCTATCTTTTGGGCCAAATTTACGTTTTAAAATTGATGTAACCATGTTACAAATTTAAAACTAAAGCAGACTTTTAAAAACTAGAACTTCCAACTTCTTCCGAATCCTTTCATTCGAAAATTTCTCTAGTTTTTCATGTACATCCTATTATTGTTTCCATTCAATCATTTTGGAAATTATTTCTAGCAGACAGAAGATATTTGTGATAAGTAAGTTCCAATATGAGCTAAAGCAATTAAAAATTTTTTTCCATTCCTACAATAAATTGGCAAATGAATTAAATAGCTGTTATAATTTTTCAAATTTCAAATAAGAAAAAAGAAAAGAAAAAATACAAAAGTTTGTAAAAAAATTTTTTTTTAAGCAGCTGATTATTCAAATCTATTGAAATCTTTTTTTCACCAGTTCAGCACTAAATAATTTCAGAAATTAAATTGCAAGTTTATTTATTTTCAGTTTCTGTTTTACAGCTTTTTTTTCTCTCGAAATGCTAGAAGGGAAAAGAAAAACAATTTGTCCCCCCGAAATTGCTCTTACCTGTATAAAGGTGTTATGAAATAATATATTATTATATTATTTCAACGAACAGTTCCTCCATTTTATATTTATTAGGTTAATAATTCTAGAAAAATATCGCATGCTTTTCACTTTTCTTTTTCTCCGAGTTTTTTTTTTTTCCATTTCTCGAAGAAAAAATTACAAATAATTACTGAATAATTCTTAATCAATTAATCACTGTCAGCCTAGTCATTTTTGAGAAAGATATTCAGTATCACTTTTTAATTTTGATTGTTTAATTGAAATTTTCCTGCCTACAGATCAATTTCTACATTCTCCTTTATGGTTCCTGCGTTTTCCATTAAAGTTTTATCGGAGTGACAATTCTCATGGAATTTCATTTTTTGCATCAATTAAAGTAGCTGAAATTTATGGAGGAAATTTAAATTTCAATTTATAGAGGAAATTTATATTATTATATTATTTCAACGAACAGTTCCTCCATTTTATATTTATTAGGTTAATAATTCTAGAAATTTATGAAATTTATTTGACCAATTAACTGTTGATAATATCAAACGAATACTTCATAATTTTTAAATGACAAGTTTGTTCACTGAAAAGGGAGTGTTCATTTTCGTTTTTTTTTTTTTTTTTTTTTTTTTGATTAATTAAAATCCTTAACATCTTTATTGATTTGGCTTTGAAAAATTTCCCTTTTCTCTTTCTAGATCTAGATTTTCTCAATTTTATTTCTACATCAGAAGTTAGCATATGTTTTTGATGATCAAAGAATCACAATTTTTCACATCAGAAATTGATATGATCAATGATACGTATAAAGTCATCATCTTCTGTTTCAAAAATTGATGATTCTGATGCTCATAAAATCAATATTTCACATGATTCTGAAAACCATACAATCATTTATCATGACCTTATCACTCATTCTTTACATTACAAAAAATATTTCATGAACAGTTTCCTAAAGAAAAAGAATGCATAGATTAAAATATGCGAAACAATCGTCTGTCTGTGTTTACCGTGATATTTCCAGTTATGTTAAACTACGAAATAAAAGCACCACAATTGCAGCTTTTTTATTTTCTAAATTGAAAGCAAACTTTGAATTCGAAAAAGTTATAAAATCTAACAAAATTAAAGAAGAAAAAAAAAAAAAAAAAAAACGTAAGGAATTAATTTTTAAGTTGTTAGTTAGATAAATTTAGAGAAAAACATGATGAATTAGATTATTATTACTATTGTTATTCTTTTAAGCTATCATTATTTGACAAAAATTTAGATAAATTAGAAAGTGACATTAATAGTTTTCATTCATCTTCAGCTTTTCTTCTAAGTTCCCTTACTTAACAGTTTGTTAATTCAACATTTCTATAAATATTCTGAAACTAAAATTTTCATTCCGTTTTTTTTTTTTTTTTTTTTTTTCTGTTATCATTTCTCAGCTCTTCATTTACTATTTTTTTCATTTTTTTTTGGCTAATTTTAAGCAAAAAATTAATTTTGCTACAATATAATACTAATTTCAATATGTGCTATTAATAGTTTGATGCAAACAAATGAAGCATAAAAATTAAATTTTTCCAATTTTTCAAATTTTCTGAAATGAAACAAATTCTAAAAATGTATTGAGGCGATCTTGCTCTATTGCTCAAATGCGAGCAACCGTTGCTTTAATATTTCTAAATGTTCCATATAAATTTAAATTATATTTTATTTATGCATATATGATTAAAGCAAAAGATTGCATAGCACTCAGCAACCACCTGTTCGTAAAACAAGTTCAAAGATTTTTATTTTATTTTTATTTTTTTGCTTATTTTTAGTAAATAAATTTTCTTCTAGAAAAATTATTCAGTAGCAGGTGGTTTTTATTTGTTGCAAATTTATAGATCTATTATTTGTGTAATAAAATATTTTCACTGTAATTATTTCAAAATTTAAAATTTTTGATTTGGATAAATTTTGTAGGCACAAAAAAAAAAAGATTCATCCGGAAAAGGAGGGGAAAAAGGATAAATTACTAGCACGAAAAAAAACTTTTCAATTCTAGAAATTTAAAATGAAAAATCCAATTATTATTTTCTTCTTTATAGCAATAGTTTTAGGTTTTCAACATTTCTTCTTTTAACAATAATTTTTTCTAGAATATTCTTTTCTTCTTTTTTTTTTTTTTTGGTCTTTTTTTGAGTCTAATTACTTCAAGAAAAATTCACTGTTTTCTGTTTTTATGCCAACATGCTGTTCTGTCCTGTTCTGGTTAAAAATCATATTTTGCTATTTATAATTTAAAAAAAAAAAATTTTGCAGCCTCAAAGTTCTCTTTTAAATTTTTTCAGGTGAACAACATTTTGAGTTTTGTTAAGAGCGCAGGTGTCTGGCTTGCCATAGGCGCTGTTGCGCCAAACAGCGCAGAAAGGTAACTTTGAGCGTTACAATTTCTCACATACAACTCTTTCTAATATTAAAATGGCAGAAATTATTGCTAGTGCTTTTTTCAGCTAATTAATTTAAGCAATGAAAAAGTAAAAATGAATAAAATATTTCGCTTATGTTGTATGAAATGAGCAATAAAATTTCATTAATTAGCGCTTAACTAAATGTGATTAATTTAGAGAAAAAAGTCGGTTAAGAAGTGATAAGACGATCGAAAATAGTAGAATCGGCTCTGTGTATATGTGTGTGTATTTTCGAGCGGAAAATGGATGAGCGAGAAAAGTCATATCATCGAAAAGCTTCTACTTCTCAAGATTCATTCAGGTTAGAACCTAGATTCAGCCTAAGTAATTTCTCAAGACACGACACGATAAGTTTGCAAAATTCTGTCAGATAAATTTACAGATTCTGTTAGGTAGCTTCCGTGATTCTACCCGATGAGCTCCTCCTATAGGATGGCTTTTTTCAAATAATGCAATTGTCAGTGATGTCATATTTCAGAGGATATGTCTTGGAAATGTGATCATATCATTGGTTTCTGCTATCAGTAATTTATCATATGTCGTTTTGATTTATGTGATATTAATCATTTATTAAAAACAAATGATAGAACTTACTTGTAGAATGGAAGTAAGAGAGGAAGAAAATTCGACGAACGCTAAAACAATTTATCAAAATGGACCAATAGTGACAACTGATAAAGATGATAAAGATGGTGTCACATCGTATTCAACAAGTAAGCTCAATAACAATTTAATTTCTCATTTTCGCCATTCTTATTGAAGAAAAAAAATTAAATATTCTCAAAAAAAAAAAAAAAATCAATGAAAATGGAATTAATGATTGTGTTCAAATATATGGATGATATTTTTTTATTTTAAAATTTAAAAAATTTCTACTTAAATGTATTGTTTACACTTTATAGTTTAATTTGCAGGTCTCTTCAGCTTTATCCTTATCACAGATACTAAATCTCGAACTCTTTCAGTTTTTTTTTTTTTTTTTTTTAAACGAAATAACTAAATGATAAAAAAATGAAGTGATTTTTGAACAATTCAAAAGATTAGGTTCGAGAAAAAAAAAGGAAAGGAGATTGAAAAGGGGATAAAACTCGGAAAAAAAAGTCGAAAGGAAAACATAAAAAGGAGAATTTGTTGAGTGTATAAAATATAAAATAAATCATTTAATTTTATTAAAATTTAATTTTTGTTTTAGATCGTGAAAAAGTTTATCGTAAAAATGCAGGAACTATTGAAGAGACACATATTTTGGAGAGCTCTGGTAGATCCACTAAAGATTTCGCGGAGGAACATTGGTCATCCGAAATTAAATCATATGTCGTGCCGGAGCCACCAAAATTTATGCAGGTATGAATATATGGGAAATATAATAGTTTATTTTAAAAAATATTTTAATTGAAAATTCTTCAAATTTTAATTTCATTTTAGTGAAGTGAATATTGTTTCAAATTTATAAAGATTTTTTGGCATTAATTTTATCGAATATTAAAAGGAAACAAAAATGAGCCATAGGGATGATTTCACATAGATAAGCTTAAACCTTCTAAAATTTCCAAAATAAAATTTACGACATTATTTTAACTTTATTTTCACAAATAATTAACCGTTTATTTATTTCAACTCTAATTTCGCTCATTAGTTAGACCTTTTTTTTCATTTCTATATTTATGATCACAATTTTTCTCATTCATTTCAATGATGATTTGAAACAAAAAAAGATAAAAGAATAAATAAAATAAAAAAGAAATAACAAGAATGTCTCTGTGTATGCAAAAAAAAATAAAATAATAATTTCAAAATTTCTCTCATTAGCTATGTTTCTAATTAATTTTCATTTTGTTTTTTAGGTAATTAAAGCATTTCGTGTATTAGCAACTGATACGCTAACATTGGTTGTTGAAGTACAAAGTGATCCACCTGCAATTTTTGAATGGTTCTGTAATGATAGACCGGTACAACAAAACCGACGGAAATTTAAGGTTTAATTATTTAATACTTTTTTTTTAATTTTTTAAATTTTCCCTTTATTTTTTGTTCTCTTTATTTTGTTTCTTTTTTTTTTTTATCCTTCAAATGTTAAATGTATGAAAATTTTGAAATTTCCAATTACTGGAATCTCTTCATGATAAAGCCTGAAAGTCTAGAAAGTGAAGATGCAAATAAAGAGCGAAAAAATTTTAGAATCGTCTCATGTTGCAGAATCGGCTTGAATACTTCACGGAATTATTTTAGGCACGTCATGGAATCAACATTACAACCCTGACCGTTGAGGGCCCGGAACAGGGTGTATATAAATGTACTGCGCGGAATCCGGTCGGTGTATCTACCACATACGGTTATATTACTGTTAACGGTTTGTACTTAATATTTTCACTATTTCAACTACTTTAATTACTACAATAGTGAGTGAATTTAAAATTACCTATACTGTACTGATGTCATTCTAATATTGTATATATATATATATATAGGTAATTATATATATATATATATATATATATATATATTAATTTAATAAAGGAGAAGCAGTGAGAGAAAAGAAAAAAAAAGCAGCTCATTAATTTGAAATTTAAATTATTTTATCTTTTATTGTCATTCATTTCATTTTTCTATTTCTTTTTCTAGGAAATGCAAATTATTAAAACTATTTTTCGATTGTTGTTCAGGTTTTTACATGAAAAATATAAATTACAAAAAAAAAAGATATAAAAGTGGATTTTTCTTCCTCTTAAATTCTTAAATGACGGAAAATGGTTGAAAGAATTTATTAAAATTACAAAGTTTATTTCCTCGAAATTTTCAGCTCCTCCATCATACAAAACATGGTTGGAACAAGCGCATGAAGTTAGTGAAGAAACAAACATGGAAATCGTCGATAAAGAAAATATCCGTAAATTATTCATTTTAAATCATTTATTTTGCAATTGAAATTATTTCAAATTATCAAATTAACATAAAATTATGTGGAGAAATTATTTGAAATTTATAAACAAGATATCATACGATTTTATTTTCTATTTATTTATTTATTTATATTTTTTGAGAACTGAAGCATTTTAAGCTGCTGAATTATCATAAAATTATTTTAGAAACTAGAAATTATACGATTGCAGCAAAATTATTTTAAAATTTTTATTTCCTTTTCTGAGATTTTTTTTTTTGGAAAATAATATTTTTAATTTGATTTTTTAATTCAAACATCTAATTTTTATTTTTATTTTTCAGAAACAGCAGTAGATGTACCACCGAAATTCATTCAACAAATACCGAATCTAACATTACGACCCGGTAGTGAAGCAATTATTGATGTTGAAGTGGAGGCATCACCACCAGCCAAGTAAAATTTATTTATTTTTTTGCTCCTTTTCCATATTAATTTCTCAATTTTTTAAAAATAATATGATAAAATGTTCCGGAGACATTGAATGAATTGAAATAAAATTTATTTCATTTGCAGAAGAAAAGCAAATTTTTGAGCAAATTTTTTAATTTTAATTTGATCAAAATGTTTCCTGCAATTTCCTTTAATTTCTTCATAGCAGTCATCTACTAATTTTGCTACATTCTCACATTAACCTCCTCATATCATAAGAAAATTATTTTTCAACCATCATTAATTATCCACACTCTTTAAAAAAACTGCTCCTTTTACGAATTTTTCACGATTGAAAATTTTAAAGAATTTTTCGGAAGAGAAAAGAAATTTTTTTCCCTAACCATTCCTTACATCATGTTTAAATTTTTAAGAATTTTTGATTCGAATAAAACATTCTTCTGAAAATTGCTAATATTTTTTTCTTTTGTCTTACAAAAAGTCTTTCTCTTTTAAATTCAAATTGATTTTTCCTGCTCAGAAAATTTCGATGATTTAATTGAAATAGTAACACAGTTAGAGAGTGTTTGTATATGAAACATATTCAGTTCTTTTTGCAATCACAGTACTTCATTGAAATGAAATAAAACTGCTAGAATTGAGGAAACGAAAAGAATTAATTTACCTCTTATGAAGGTAGAACTTTTTTTTCAAGAATTTGATCCAAGATGAAAAGAAATTGAAGTTTGAAGTTTAAATTACACTCAAATTTGTACTTTCAGATTCACCTGGTATGTAAATGGTGTACAGTTTCGTGATAATGTTGGACAAATTGAAGTTTATTATCCGATGGCAAATCGTTGCATTGTACGATTTCCAATTCCACAGAAAGGTGAATACAAAGTAATTGCAGAAAATCGAGCCGGTATGGAACAAAGTGTCGGTTACATTGATATCAAAAAAGGTAACAAATAAATAAATGCCACAGACAAATTAGTCTTTAATAGATAAAATAAATGAATTCGTTAAATTAAATGTTTGCTCTCTTTTTTTTATTTTCAGATTTGGATTGATAAAATGAATGAAAAGGAGGAAATAAAGAGAAAACTGTTAAAGTGTTAAAGGAAAAAAAAATAAAGAAAAAGTCTGAAAAATTTTTTTATTTGTAGAAGTTATGCATCATCAAAGACAATTACCGCCAATGCCAAATGATCATCTACTGCATCATTCATCGTATACCGAATCTGAACATTGTAAAATATTTCAGATAATTAAAGAAAAGAAAAAGAAGAATAGAAACTTTGCAGAATAATTTAAAGATTTATAAAATTTCCTTTTTTCTTTTTTCATTTTTTTCCTTTTTCATGAAATTTAGGAGAAAAATGTTCATTTTAAAATATTGATTTAAACTTTTATAAAATTCAAATTTCCTCTTAAAGTCTTATATGTTTAAAAGTTTGTTCGAAATTTAGTGATTAAATTTTTTTTTTTTTTTTTAAAGCATAATTTTATAGTTGGAATGCCACATATGCAAGGTAGAGGACGAGCATCATCCGTAAGTAGAGTAATTGATGTTTATGAAGAGAGTAGCTATTTTCAACGATCAACAAGTTTACCAAGACAAACCGATCATCCGTATGAGATTAAGAAAACAAAAGAAATTATCCGGAAACGTACAGATGGTTCGTTTTTTCTCTTTCAATTCTTTTAAATTAAAAAAAAAAAAAAATGAGTAAAAATTTTTCATAGCAAGTAAATCAAATTGTAAATATTTCTTAAATTATAATTTAAATCTTTTTTATTTTTTAATGATGAATGAAGGAAAGAAAAAACAGAGCAATCTAATGAAAAGAAAATCTCGAAATGGGTAATATGTTAAATAATCAGTGATAATTGATAAATTTAATGAAATGGGAAGTTTCTTAAACAAACATTTACTCGAGTACTATTCATAGATCTAGTAATAAACGTTGTGATAGACTAGTTCGTAACTAATCCTCAAATCAAATTATTTTTCTTTTTTTTGAAGAAAAAAAATTGGTAAAATATGGATGAATTTTTCAAAGATTTTATTTTGCTTGCACATAGTAAGATAGTTCAAATAATTATTAATAATCAAAAACTTTAATAGAGCAAACATAAAGTTTATAGTAACTTTTTTTTTTTGTATATGTTGGTAGACTGATACAATAGATTGATTGGTTATGAATCCGAAAGGATTCTGAAATCGTCTGATAGATTTACAGCGAGATGAATTCATACTCGACAGATTCCGAAATTCACTGACTTCTCTATCGTATTAAACTAAAAATATCGAGAAAGAAAGCTTTTTGAATATTTTATTTTACTATCATCGTAGGCAATATAATTTGCGGTTTTCTTTTTTGAGAAAATAAACTGAAGCAATAAAAATGAGTTACTTCTCAAAAAAAAAAATCAAACAAAGGGATATTTTTATGTAATGAATTTCAAGTACTTCGATAGCTTACTCTTCTTCCTTATTTTAAATAGTATTTGGATAAAATGCTTGATATTTTATATAATTTCAATTGATTCCAAATATCCTTTCACATAAAATCTTCTTGCTGAAAATGCTAAAACTTAGCATCTTTATAAATTTTCTCAAACGATCATAGTAGGGCTTTGTGAAAAATTTAAGGTCTATTCATACAAATTTAGACTTATTTCAATTTATCTTCATACTTCAATAAATCTCCTTTTTCTTAATGAAAATGCTGTGCTGCTTATTAAATTAATGAGAATTCGCATGAACTTCTTTTTTGCCAAAAAAAAAAAAAAAAATGACTGAAAAGAAGTTATTTTATTTTATTTGTACTTTAGAATTTCCATTATTATTACTATTTTTTCTTTTGGTATATGAGTTTGAATATTTTTTTTCCTTGTTTTTTTTTTAGCTCATTATCTCCTTTTGTTTTTTTTTTTTTTTTTTTTTNTTTTTTGTTTTTTTTTTCTTTTTTTTTTTTTTTTTTTTTTTTTTTTTTTTTTTAATTTCTTTTTTTTAGACATGAATCAACAGGAGCAGCAGTATTCTTCCTCATTAAAAGAGCTTGTTGAAACAGAACAACAACAAGTGATGAAACGTCGACGTACCAGCGAAGCTACACAAAATCCGTTACCTCAGGCGCCTATTTTTACCGATAAATTACCAATTAATGTTACGGTAGATTCTGGTGAAGATTTGGTGCTCAGCGTTAGCTTCAGAGCATTTCCACAAGCTGATGTTCAATGGAATGTTAATGGATTTGAATTAAAAGATTCAAAGCAAGTTACAGTAATCAATGAGATAGACCATTCAACGCTTATCGTTAGACCACCAATACGTTATGGACGATATAATGTTACTATAATGAATGAATACGGTATGTGCAAACAAACGACGCGTGTAAATGAAAGTGATGGAGAACAGTATGAAATGGTTGAGGAGGAAATTCTGATTCGACAATCACATTCATTACCGCCTGAAATTATGGAATCTGCATCGGTTACGAGCGCATTAGAAAATGGATGGGAATTGGTGGATGAACAGCAACGATCAAGCAGATCAGCAGATTCGTTTGAAACGGTTAAATATGTGGAAACAGTTTCACAAGCAGCTCTAGAAGGTCATGCGACACCAACTCCAAGTGCAACTTCATCTAGAGGTCAGCTATCTAAACAGATGAATGGTCCATCACAACCATTATCCAAACCGATGACACCAGTAATTCATGAACCGTTACGTGGTGGAATTGTTTCGGTGACTTCTGATGTAGCACAAAGATCATCACCGTATAGGGAAAAACGATATGATGAAATTGCGAGACCGGTAGTAAATGGATCGCTAACGGATACGGAACAAGGACGATACATGGAAACTGTAAGTGCAAAAAGTGAAGCTATACTGCGCAGTGCAGTATCTCCAAAAACATCATCATCAAAAGAATTCGTTGATTATAGGGTTCTAGAGAAGCGAACATTCCGTATTCCAATACATCGTACGATGGAGTCAATTCCAAAACATCCATCTATATTAAAACAGCCAGAACCAGAAATTCGTCTAAAAGCTGGTGAAAAGCTTGTTTTAGAATCTAAAGTTGATTCATCACCAGAATCTCAATTTAAATGGTATCAGAATAACTTCGAAGTACGACCATCACCATCTGTAATTATTGAGAGACCGGCAATAAACGAAAGTCGAGCAACATTTTTAAAACCGGTTAGTGGTACCTATAAAGTAGAAGCTTCAAATATTCACGGTTCTTGCAGTAGCACAACACGTGTTATAACTGAAGTTACGGAAGAATGGACTACAGAATCTACTGTTTCCATGGTCAGGACAGTACCGGAAAAGCGAGAACCAAAATATCAGCTTGTAAAACGATCTCATATTGAAACGAGAAGTGATTTACCGAAAGCACCACGTATTATAAAACGTTTTGCTCCGATTATTAAAATTCCTAAAAATGAATCATTAGTACTAATTGCTGCCGCAGATGCAATACCGGAAGCGGAATTTCGTTGGATGTTGAATAATTTCGAAGTGCGAACAAATCAAACCGTTACAATCGAACGTCTTGGACGAAATGTTTCCCAAGCAACATTCCGTACTCCAACAAGTGGCCGTTATGAAGTAGTAGCCGCAAATTCACTTGGACAAGATTCATGCTCCGGTAAAGTTATTGTTGAATTTGCCGATGAGAAGCAACCACAACAACTTCCATCCATTCAGCAAATCAGTAAGCCAATCACTCCCCGAGTACCGGTATTTATAACTCCATTACCGGGTGAAAAACAGTTGCACTCTGAGAATCAGCAAGAATTCCGTCTTTCCGTAACTGTACAGGGTGAACAACCGATAACATTCCGATGGTTTGCCGACGGCAGTCTTCTGTCGAACAGTATTGAGCATCAGATGATTAATGATTTGGAGCAGAGTACGTTAGTTGTACGGAAGCAAATTGATTGTGATGTTGATTATGCAGTTGAAGTTTCAAACAATCATGGTGCTGTGTGGTCGGAAACAACGGTAAAACCACCATCCTTATCACTAGATACTACTAAAACTTCACCCGAGAGTTCATTACCGGAAGTCTATGCTGCACAACGTTGCTCACCACGTTATACAATCGTTCTGGTGGATATGAATGTTCAGCAGAATGATGAATTCACCGCTCATGTTGCTATTCATGAGGAATCAAGTCCGTGTGAATTCATCTGGACACTTAAGGGACGTGATATTCGTACCATTCCGGGATTTCGTGTTGAATCAACTCTTTATGAATCTACACTTTACGTCAAATCAGTTACATCAAAGCATTCCGGTGAATTATCAGTCCTAGCACGCAACAAGTATGGTAATGCAATATCAAAGGCTAAAATCAACGTTCATTCATGTTAGTGTTTAATTTTCAAATTAAATTTGATAATTACATGTATAATTTTTTTTAACCTGAAATTTCTGTGTTATTTAAATTTTTCTTTCCTGAGCATTAAACATTTGCTTAGTTGCCTTAAAATATTAACATCTAGAACTATAATTCTCAAATAGCTGCTTCCCATTCGTTTTCCTTGCTTAGCCGAATCTTCTTCCTTTTCCTTTCAAATTTTTCTTCTGCTAAATTCGAATTAGGTTTCCAGTTTGAAGATGCATAGAAATGGTCAACGGCTAAGTGGAACTGGAACCAGTATTATGTATTTGCAAAAGTTATATTCCAGAAAATTAGAAAATTAATAATAAAAATTTATTAAGCTAATAATCAATAGTACTATATTAATATTCGAAAGAAAAAGGAAATTTTTGAGAATACTCTCACGAATATTCATTAGTGCTTCAAGCACCTAAAGATTATTTTGAATTCTCTCAAATTCAAAGCAATATATTTCTATCATACCGTATTTCAGGCCGTTTAAATTGTCACAGAAGGTTTCGTATTTTTTTGCCAAGGAAATTGTGAAATTCGAGTTCATTAAGTGGTATATTATTTTTCAGCACATGAAGAATTATATGAATTTATTTCGGAAGCAGAAATTCCACCAGCTGAACAACCGCCACGAATTATTTCTCCTTTGCAACCTTCCGTTTTTCGAGTTGGTATGTAAATTTTTCAACATTACATATTTTAAAATATTTTATTGCAGAAAAAACATTTCCTTGTTATAGTAAATGATGGCTTAATAAAAAATAGCATTAAAAATAAAGAATTTTTAAAAAAAAAAAATAATCTTGAATTTGTATTTTTAAAATTTAGAATCAGTTTATATTGAAGTTAATTATACCAGCTTTTCATGTCTCCTTAGTTATAAAATGTTTTTTTTTAACCTTAAAAAAAATGTATTTATGCATAGGCGAATCATTACATTTGTACTGCCACATTGATGGTTTACCGCGACCGGATGTTTTCTGGACAAAAGATGAAATTCCCATCGATGATAGGATACCGGAAAAGGAAATTATCACTCTACAGTATCCAGATGGTCGATGCGAACTAATAAATCCACAGTGTACTCCGGAAGATGCTGGTTTATACCAGTTAATAGCACGCAATATTCATGGTAGCGTTAACACTTCGGCATACATTAATGTTGAAGGTAATTAATTAATTATTGGATTAGGTGGTGCAGTCAGAAAAGCTATCAAATTTTCTTATTCAATTAATAATTTATTTTTTGGAGGGAAAAAAGTAAAAAGAATGAAAAATATGCATTAATTTTGATAACTTTAAAAAAGAACATTAAAAAAATTTTATTTCGTACGTGTAAATATACTTGAAAATTTAGCTTAGATAACGTATATATATATATATATATATATATAATAAATTATAATAAATGAATTTAAATTATAATAAATATATATATATATATATAATAAATTATAATAAATGTAATAAATTTATAAATATATATATATTTATAAATTTAATAATAAATTTATAAATATGTATATTTATAAATTTATTTATTGAAACTTTTTCTAATTTTACGTCGACTCTTTGTTTTTGGCTTGTTTCAGAAGTTATCATTTCAGGGAAGCAAACCATACAAACAACGACAACAGAAACGGTTAAAACTTTTTTAATTTCAGCTAAAAACTAGTAAAAAAAAATTTTTTTTTTCAAACTTTCAACATTCAATTTTCATTACAAATTTTATTCGTAAAGCTGAACAATTATTTAAAAATAAAAAGCCATTATGTTTGACTTTTTATCATTTTAGCTGCAATTTGATATGTTTCAAAGGATTCAATAAATTTCTACACTGAAGAATAAGTAGACAGTTAATGATAACAATAGCGATAATAATGATGGTGATAAAAATGAAATAATATAGGATAAATTCAAAATTAAATCGAGAATTTTTGCATTTATTTAATTCTCCAACAATCTGATAAATTTAGAAAGGCGAAATTCAAGTAATTCACCAAGCAATATCGAAGCCTCGATTCAGTGCAATAACCTCGAAGCAATATGAGCATGAGACGGTTGTAAGCTGCAAATTGACAAGTGAAACACCTGTACAGGTATCATGGTACAAAGATGGACAACGTCTTTATCAGACGTACAAATATCGTATGCAAAAATTATCTGATAACACATACATTCTAGCAATATGCAACATCGATAAATGGGATGAAGGTGCGCTAAATTTACTGTACAAATAAGAAGCAATAAATAGCAAATGCAATTAACAAGGCAAAATAATAAATAATATATATGTAATAAGTAAAATAGTGAAAAAAAGAATTAAGGCGAAAAAAAAAATTAAATAACTAAGCAGAAAATAGTTACGCAATAAATATTCAATGATATAATGAAAATTAAAATGCAAAGAAGCAAAAATTTAGCTACAAATAAAACGTTATAAATAAGCAAAAACATTGCATTTTCATTTATCTTTATCATTCACTTATCACATCAATATGTAGATAATAATGATAAGCTAAATGTGCTAATTATTTTGGGAAATTTTTTATAAATTTTTGCTAAAGAAAAGATTGTATTTTATGTTTTTAAAGCACTTCAAAATTCATTTTGCTATTTTAGGCACGTATATCTGCCATGCTGAAAATACATCTGGCAGTTCGGAAGTGAGCATTTTTGTACAGGCACCAGTGGGAACTCGTGAAATAAGCGAAGAAGTATTAATTGAAGAAAATACAAGTGAAGTGATAGGACTGTCGGAGAGTACAGATTACGTCAAAAAGGTATAAAATTTTACGTTTTCATTAAAACCTCTTCCTTCCCTTTTTTTTTCCTTCAAATTATTCTATAAAATATAAAGATATGATTTAGCTAATTATTAACCTAAAATTTTATGAATTATTAATTTTTGAAATAATATTAATAGAACCGATCTAGCAATGCAAAATTGGACAGACGAATGAAGGGAAATAATTTCAGAAATTCCATAAATGTTTTATATAATATATGAATTTTTTTTTAGAAATTAAAAATATATATATATATATATATATATGTATTTCTTTTTATTTAGCGATATACGGATACAACTGTGAAAGTATTAGTAGAACCTGAAGTAACTGGTAGCCAGGAAGTATATAGTCATACAGCAGAAATACGAAAAGCTGAAGGTTTGCTTAACTTTGATATTTTCAATTTTCAATTTCATCATACAGTATTTGAGTACAACTGTAAAATCAATTATAGAAGAATATAAATTGCTGGTAAAAGTTGCGGAAATTGTTGCAAGTAAATTGGTTGCAAAAGTAATAATTGATGAAGCGATACATATTGCATTAAAACGAATGAATGTTGAAATAGCATCAAGTGAAGAAGAAGAATTTGAATTAACTCACGAACATCAACCGTTACCACCAAGGTATACTTCTAATTATAATATAATTAGTGGAATAAATTTTTAAAATAGTTGCAAATTTTATAACTATTAGATATATTCATAAAAATACTAAGTAATTTATGATTTGGAAGAATTCCTGTTTGTGATATAAATTTTAGATTTGAAACAAATATCGAATGTTATACGGTTGATATTGGTGATACTGTTGTGCTACGTACTGATATTGCTGGATATCCACAGCCAACTGTTGAATGGTATTTCGGTGAACAGAAACTTGAACAATCTGAGTGAGATTATTTTCTTTTAATCATTAATTTTAGCTCTATGCTCAATTATGTTTAATTTAGCAGTTTTATTTCAATTTGAAATATTTTTCTTTTTTTTTTCTTTCAAGTCTTTAATTTCAATATTTACTGACATTAATATCGATTTAATTCAATCCATCTATTTTATTCCTAATTTCATTTCTTCTCTTTTTTCTCCATTATTTCAAAGCATCATTAAAACATTTGAAGTTGAAAAAAAAAAAAAAGCAAAAATTTGCTATCCAGAAATCTATCTATCATTTATAAGAATCCTCCTCATATTAGAAACTTTTTTTTTTTTCTTTCAGACAAATTGATGTGAAATATGTAAATCAACAAGCTACTTTAACAATTAAGAAAGTGGATAAGAAACAAGAGGGTACTTATTATTGTCATGCTGAAAATGATTATGGTAAAGCAGTATTACCGTGCAATTTACGTGTAACTGATGCTACACATGGTACTTTATTATCATTTAGAAGAAATAAACAACATATAAATAAGATTTGTTTAGATTTAAAATTTAAACAGTTTTGATTTTATCAAGAATTATAAATAAATATTTGAAAAAATATTTTAATAAGTAATATCTGCAAAAAAAAAAAAAAAAACTATTTGCTTAGTCTATCATAAACTTCATCAATCATTTCTAATTTCTAGAATGGTCTGAATCTACGCACAGAATAATTCGACCACCGTTAACTTATACGGAAACTGAAGCAGAAGTATCATCAAATGTTAATGTAACTCATGCTGAAGAATCCTACGAACATTACTTCTCATCGATTCAACCGGAAACATTTGCATTGGGCTATTCATGCATTGCATCAACCAGTAAAGTTCATGATGATTCTGTTATCATAACACGTGACTCGATGCAGAAAATGATGGAAAGAAAAGATGAACCAACGGAGACTTACGTTACCTTAAATGTAAACGTTGAACGTACGCCAGTGACATTCAATCATGATGCACGTATCTTACGTTCAGCAGATGAAAGCGTCTCGATATCACAACATCAGCCACAATATACAAGAGCTGAGGAAGTAATTCAAACTAACAATATTGTGTTAGTTCGTGACAGACGTACGCTTCAACAACGTCAATCTGTAGTCAATGCTACAGCAACGATTGTATTTGAAAAGCCATCACAGCGAGCTCTACATGAAGTTACTTGCTTATATGATGAAAAGGTTACTAATATAAAATTTTCGAGGATATAAAAGAGATGAACAGAACTGAGATGTTTGACTTAGAAAAATGTAAGTAATCTGAAATTAAGTTACAGAAGTGAGTGCAAAGTTACACAATTAATTCATAGTACAAGATAGATGCAATAAATGGCAATAACTGATGAATGATTAGTATGATGAATCAATTTTTCAAATATTTATTTACTTTACCAACATTTTTACAATAATATCACTCAGACATTTTTCAAAATTTCATTTTCTTCTAAAAATGAATGCCATAGAAGAATAATATTGACAAAAAAACAAAAACTGAGGATCTCATTATGTGATCTTAAATGATTATCAGAATTAGAATAGGAATTAATTATCCAATATATCTAAATTTATTTTCGTTAATTACTACGATTGTTAGTTCGTGCTGCTATAGGCAAATATAACAATGGAAAAAGTTCAAGCTGTCAGTACAATTGATCTTAAGAAAGTTGAAATGATCAATGAACTTATCAGTGCTGTCATGGCTACAAAGGTTTCAAAGTTTTTTTTTTTTTTTTTTTCTTTAAATAAACAACTTCATAAGGAATTCTAACTTACTAATTCATTCTGTTCAATTACCTAAATAGTATTTAAGAAATGATGGTAAAATTTGTCTGAAATTTTCGAAGTTTCTTTTTCTTTTCACAACAATATTTTTCGCTCAGGTAAATGAATATATAATTTTCAGTAGTCAAATTAAAATTGATACAATTTTAAAATTTCAAAAAGTTTCATAAATGCAGGATGAATTCCGGAAGGCATATGCAGAAGCAAATGTTGACGCACGTCATCCAGATGCTACATTTGATCACTTCATAACGGTTGTTGAATCGGAACATGAACATCTGAATTCACATTTTATTGCACCAATGGTTGTTAGAAATTCGGCTACTATCAACTGTTCCATTCAACAGAATCAAGAATCATTGCATACGGATTCTGTACGTGTTGAATATCCTAAACGATATGCTACTGCTGAACAAAAAATTGTTATATTGGAAAGCTTATCACAAAAATTCAGTGAAGCTATTACATGGAGCTTGAAAAAGGTTTCAGTTTTAATTAAAATTTTCATTCATATTGCTTGACTCAAAATAGAAATAAGAAAATGATTAATTAGTAATAATATATGATTTAACAATTATGATTATATGTGTATATTCTTTGTGTCTATAAATCTTTTTTATTAATATCTAACAAGTTATCATGAATTGAATTATTTAACAATTCTTTCGCAACTAAAAAATTAGTTTATTAATGTAATTTTATAATTTTATTCTTACTGGTATGAGAATTTTTGCAATTAAATAATTACTCATTGACGTATTATTTGATGCTATTTATATATGGTATTTATAATTTGAGTTTCCGTACAATTTTTAATCAACTTGTAATCAATTCAAGAATTATTCTCCTTCATCATATCGTCACATCTATTTCATTTCTTTTTTTTTTTTTTTTAAAGATTCGTAAGGAAGCGTCAAAAAGTGATATAGCAGTGACATATGCAAATGTTAAAGTAGATAAACCTGAGGAAATCAGTGAATATGCTACAACAATAATTGATGCAAGAAAAATGGTTCCAGAACTACTTGCCATAGCTGCTGCAGCTAGCAAACTAAAGGTAAAGATCAGCTTTTTTTTTTTTTTTTTTTTTTTTTTTATAAAAAATTCAAAATGGAAAAAAAAGTAAAATTAGTTAATTAGTCTTATCTTCGTGAGATTTATTAATACGTGGTCATAATAAAAAAATCTCCCCAAAAAAATTTCCTTCAAAAAATATGCATTAAAATAAGTTTCTTAAGCTTAACAAATTTTAGATTACGAGTGTTTTTGTAACTTTCACTAAGAAAGGCGATGTAGCGCATCAAGCGCTCGTCATCGAATATGAAAGTTTTGTGGAAGATGAAGCTACATTGAATGTAGCTATGCTTACTGCACCTGGATTTCATTCAAAACAGGTAAGATTATCAAATCGATTCGATTCTGCAATTAGTCCTATTTTATTTTGCAATTAATGATCAGCATTTAGAATGTATATTGAATTGAATTTTTTTTTGGTATCGTCTTATAAGTAGTTTACTTCTTCCGGCAATCTTTTTTTTTTAAAATAATATCATTTAAACTTCTGGATTGTTCACATTCTTATAATTCTAGCTTCTGTTAAGTTTTGTTGAAAATGAGACGTTTTATAATTTGTCAAAAGTTCTAAATTTCAAGGAGAGTATTTGGTCATATGAAAAGAAATACGAGAAAGCTGAGGAAACTGAAACAAATGTTGTGGCAGTTTTTGTTGAAGTTGATGCTACATGTCCAAATCAGGTAAGAATTCGGAAAATTTAAAATCTTCTAGACTGTTCACGAGTCAAACTTTTCTGCCCAATTAATTTTCATGATATTATTTATTTATTTTGAAGCCGGACATTCTAACAGATTTTAGTAAATGTAAAAATTCTTTCATATAAATTAAAATATTCGGAAATGTCAATTTTAATTTTTTTCACAGAAACATTAGACAACGCTTATTTTACTTTTTTTTTTTTTTTTTTTTCTTGTGAAATTCTTCATATATTCTTGAGGAACTTTCAGCAGAAAGAAATTAAAATTCTAACTTTAAGAAATTTATGATTTGATATCATTTAGACTGTTGAATTGATAGCATCAGTTAGCTTACCACCAAATGCTACTGGTATTACGAGTGGAATTCGATCTGGACAATCGGTATTTGAACTATCATCTGCTTCATGGTCCGAATCATCATCTGCCGGTACAAATGAATATCGTCTATTGAATAATTAAGAACTTTTAATTTCTTAATTTTTTAGCGGCCATACTTTAATGGATAAATTGATTGTTTAAAAATTTTGAAAAAAATTTTGCAAATTCAAAAACAAAGAAAAAAAACTCTCCTCTTAAAAATATAATGAACAGTGATGGATTAACGAAAAATCTATTCCAAAAAAAACTCCCAAATATTATATGATAATTGTTTAATATGACAAAAAACATTTTATTAAAAATAGTGGAAAAATTTTTAAATTGCAATTAAAACAATAACTTTTCAAAGCTATTCAAGGATTATTCCAAGCACCAAAATTCATTAAAACATTGGAAAATACGACAGCAATAGTTGGACAGTTTCAACAATTCAAATGTATTGTTATTGGTGCACCAACGCCAACAATTCGTTGGTATGTGGATGGTGATATGATTCATGATTCCGAGTAAGTAGTATTTTAATAATTTTCATCATCTCAGAGCTTTTCTTTTAAGCAGAATTTAATTTAAATTTCAAAAAATGTCAATATGATTAGGATTAGCCTGAAATTGGTGTAGAATTCGTTTAGTTTTATTCGTTGTAAAAATTGATAATATCTTTTATGCTCGTGTGAAATTTTATTACCACTTTGGCGTTATCAATTGTGATTGCTTCATACATAGCACATCTGATTTAGGCTAAATTTTTTCTTAAAGAAACAATCACCGATGCCATAAGTTATCATTTACAGGTTGTTTATTTTAAATAAATGTGAAAATAAGTGATAAAAAAAAATTTGTTTTGGAGAATTTTTTTTATCTTTTTTTCTCTTTTTTGAATATCACTTCACCTAAGTTCGTCTTCACTCTCTTACTTTAAGCGTTTATCAAACTATTTACGAAGATGGTGTTTGCATTTTGAAAATTCGAGAATTAGCAATTGAAGATGAAGGTGAATATACCTGTGAGGCAACAAATGATGCTGGTCGAGCAATTACAAAATGCTTTTTGCGAACAATTAGTTAGTTTATCTTTTCTTGACTTTCATAGTATAATTTTTATTTTCATTCATTTCAGAAATGATTTTTATAAGTTTGAAACGAAAAGCCATCATTGTTAAAATTATAATTATTCAAGGAAGGAATGTACAAAAAGTAATTTTATGATGATTTCTTAGTAAATAATGCAAAAAAAAAAAAAAAAAATTTCAACCGAAATACAATTATACATTTTAATAGACAAAAAACAAATTAATAAAATTTTGATCAGCAGATGTGCTGTTACAAAAGCACAAGATTTAAACGTCATAAATGATGATAAAAAGTAAAATAATTGTTCATATTTAGCACAATTTATGACCCTTATAAAAAATTGTAAATTTGGCTGCAAAATATGGGCAAATGAATCTTACAAGCATTGGTAATTGTATCATTTTCTCCCCTCTAATTCATTTTATTTTACTCTCATTCTAAATCATTCTCGAGAATGATTTAGCAGAAATCATCATCTGGAACTATATGCAATATATAATGCAACATTAGAATTTTCTACTATATTCTCTCGAATTTCTCGACTTCTTCTTAATATTTCTGTCATTTCTTTTCTTTTTATTAATTAGTTTTCATGATATGATATCTCTTTTATCAACAATATATTCGTATTTTTTTATTCTTCATTTGTTACGTTTAAGTCTCGTGTCTTTCATGCGGCATTTCTGCTCACGTTTTTCCTTATTTCTACTAAAGTAACAAGAAACAAAACCATGGAAAACAGTAGCAATATTTTTTTTTCTTCTTTTCTTTTATTCTTTAATAACACATTTGGAAAAAAAAAAAAGAAAAAGTAAAAATGGAGGTTTTAAATATTACGAGAAAAAAAGGAAACAAATTTTTTGCTCAACATCTAATTAGCATACTTCTCTTCAACAATACTTTTTATTTTTATTTTTATTTTATTCTTTCGTGTCCTAACAAAGCATGATAGTAAAACTTTTTCTTTTTTAANTTTAATAACACATTTGGAAAAAAAAAAAAGAAAAAGTAAAAATGGAGGTTTTAAATATTACGAGAAAAAAAGGAAACAAATTTTTTGCTCAACATCTAATTAGCATACTTCTCTTCAACAATACTTTTTATCTTTATTTTTAATTTATTCTTTCGTGTCCTAACAAAGCATGATAGTAAAACTTTTTCTTTTTTAAAAGAATTTAAGAGTTTTTTTTTTAATGCTTTCTAACAATGATTTTTTTTTTTTTGCTAAAAAAATAACCTTATTTTGCTATTTTCTTTTTTTAGCGGAAGCTGATATTTTGAAAAAGCAGCAGCAAGCCATATCTGAAAATATACCATACAGCAACAATCGCAGCAAAAATCGCAACAATACCGACAATCTGGCATTCCGGGATAGTCATAGTACATTAAGTAGTGCTAGTGGGATAATTACTGATCAAAATTATACAACTAATTATAATCAGTTATTAGAATTAGGCGGTAGCATTCATAATGTGGAGGAATGTATTTCAACGGTTAATTACGCATTTACACGAACGGAATCAACAAATGCTGAAACAACAGCAATTGTAACACGTCATACATCAACATGCAAAGGGATGCAAAAAAATTTGATGAATGAAGAACGAAATTTCAACATTTCTGTCTTCTTGCCAAATGCTGTAATGAAGTGTGATTTTATTTGGCCAGTTGTTAATTTTGAATATAACGAGCTAAATTTAATTCTGCAATATCAGGCGATTAATTTTACAATTCAAATTTTTCAACCGCAACAAGCTGAAAAAATGCATTTATTGCTATCAATGCGGAAAGTGTCATTTGAAACTGTTTCATTTGCAATCTGCCAAATTTGGGAAGAAATTTTACTGGAGAAAAAATGGGAAAATGAATTCGCCTGTTGCAAAACAATCTGTCTTGTGCAGCAAAATGTACGACTGGAAATTGCCACAAGAAGTTGCTCCATCGAAAATGATTTTAAAAGAAGTAAATTGAAAAATGTTTTGATGCGATGCAACTCATTCAGTCGTAGCACACCATCATTTTCGAGTGATCATATGAAAGCAAATGATGCAACAGATCTGATCAGTTATGGAAATGGAACAGTACAACTGAATGAAACTTCAGAAATTACGGCGAATTTATTGAATCATTGTAATAATGAAAAAGACGAATCAAAAATTGCGATTCATTCTCAAGATATTTCCAGCGACAAACATGGTAATGCTGACAGGAATGACAATGATAATCTTGGATATGAATCAACACTTCGACAAGCATCTGAAGAGGATCCAGGAATCGGCAATGATGTTGTAGCTGCAATTCGGCGATATGTCGATGAGATATTTGATTTTAATCCTCTCAAAGCAACAATTTTATCTGAAGATGAAAAAGATAATATTGGTAAAATGAATGATACGGGCAGTCAAATGATCAGTAATCATCCGGGAGATTTCATTAACGATGAATATTTAAACTGTTCATTTTGTCGTAAACCGGAACATTTTGAAATGGATGCAAATCGATATTTCTCGGTAGTTGCATTGGAGAAATCAATTTTGTCCAGCAGCTATTTAACAGAAAATTTGCTGCTAGATGAGACTAACAATTTAAATTTAAATCCAGATTTTGAGAATATGATGTTAAGTAAGGAAAAAAGTGATATATCTGAAGCTGTTGCACTTGAATCATCAGCACTTGAAATGGGTTATGATCTAGACGAAAGTTTGAAACAGAATCTTGATTTTGGTAATCCGAATTATAAAGAGGACCAGATCAAACCTAACACTTTTAGTAAGTGCAATCCATATTCCCATTTCAACACAGAAAATTATCCATCACGCTTTAAAAGTATGATAGATAGTATTGATATTAGTGGAACTTATGATGCCGGCGAAGAGTTTGAGATTCTCAGTTCTTCGCCAAATTCCGGTCCAGAAAATGACCGAAGTTCAGCAGTTCTGTGCAACCCGTCTATATCAGAAATTGCTCATACGAAGTCTGTTTATTCTAATCCTACAACCGTTAATAGTTTGATTTCCAGTGGTGAAATTTTTATCACTGAATCTGGCTCACCTCATGGGAATTCTCAACAGGAAATGTTATCAACGATTGAAGTGATCGATGATAATCAGAAAGAAGTGAAAATTGAAGCAAAGCTGAAATCAGAAGAAAATATCGAAGAAGCTCTTCAAATTGAACGCGCAATTTATGATATATCTGAACAGATAGAACGCCAACAACCTCTCACAGTAGCACAAGCAGAAGCAAGTGAAGAACTTCTGAAAACGATATTGGAAAATATTATCAAGAATACGGGTCAAAGAAGTGTTGTAGAAACAATAGCTGCTTATAAAAAACCAATTGTATTATTACGAGAAAAGGTGACTGATCTTGAAGAAACGCTGCTAAGAGAAGATTTGGAATTTGCAGAATCATCATTACGATCAATACCGGAAGCAAAATCTGTTTCGTCGAAATCACTAACCATTGCGGAATCTGACCAACATGATTCGCTGGAAAGGGAATTTCCAGAAGTTTCATCATTTTCTGTGCAAGAAATTGGTATGTTGAATAATCAGGAGATTACAAGAATGACACCTTTAACATCAAACATTAAGCAGCAGTTGCAAAATTTGGAATCAATGCTTGAAGAGGTTGAAAAAGAAGAGAAATCGATACTCGAAGGAGTTGAAAGAGAAGAAAAAGATGAGAAAACGGAAGAATTAACTTCTTCCGAAGCCAAAACTGAAATTCCATTGTATTCAGATGCTAAACATCATGAAGTACATAATATCCTTATGCAAATTAACAATGAAATAGGTATAATTAAACGGTACTGTCATCGGAATATCTCAAAGACAAGCGTTGATTCTGCTGTTGGTTTGTTGCATAAAGTTCGTAATAATGTTTCATCAATGATTGATCTAATATCGACGTACAGAAAAAGACTTAGGAAAAAATCACCTGCTGAAAAAGGATTAAATTTTGGTAAGGAACGAATGAAATCACCGAAGCATCATTTATCGCCAACTTCCAGGACCGGATTCTTTTTCAAAACAGATGCTTCAGTAAATCTATACTTCGTGAAACGTGAGGAATCAGATATCATCAATGCCATTGTGAAACTTAGTACTGCAGCCGATAAATTGGAAAATCAAATGATGAAAAGTGAAAATTCGGAAGTTTCAACATATGAAGAAGCAGCTTTTGATAATGAGAGTGAGGCATCACAAGGCATCAAAAGTATTAATTCATTACTGCAGTCAACTACCGATGGAATGTCATTAATAATGAATGAAACAAGCAGTTGTCCATTTCCGCTAGAAATCCCAGAACATCCTGAAATAACTCCTGTACCACCGCCTCGAAGGCAAAAAAAAATGAAACAGAAGAGAAATGAAACCAATTTACCATCTCCAGTTCCACCACCTCGTCCAAAGAAGCATCGTTCCAAATCGTTTGAAGAACGAGAAAAGCTTTCTGCTAATAAAAAAATCTCTTCCTTATCCAGCTCAGCAGTAAATTTGTGTAAAACAGAAGCACTACAGCTGGATGCTTCGGATCATAAAATTAATCAGCAAGATCTGTTGGATATTTTAGATTTAGTGAATGCTAAACAGCCAAGCATTTCAAAATCTGACGAGAAATTAAAAAAGCCGCTTCAAAAGACGGTTAGTTTTGATGCAATCATCAAAAAAGAGCCGAGTTTTTCCAGTTGTTCATCTGTTTGGTCATCTAAAGTGAAATACAATACATCATTTGAAATATTTGACGAGTCCAGTTCCATATATCTTATATGTGAAGATTCTGATTATGCACCAGAATCAGCTATGCCGTCACTTTTATTCTTTGATTCAACGAAAAATGTTCAAGAAGAAAACGAAACAGCGCTTTTGCAAACATTAGCTCTTCTGTCAGACTTGAAAACAAGTGCAACCGAATCGGTCATTGATGAGGTTACAGAACGACAGGAAAATTCTGCAAAACTGAAGAATGCAAAGAAGGAGGAAAGTTTAAACACTATTGAATTGACGAAAATTTCGAATGAGAATTCGAAAATGGCAGAAAATTCAGCAAAAAGTAAATCTGGAAATGGTGATTTTCAAAATTTACAAAATTCCACTCATGATTTTCATGTTTCATCAGATACAAAGCCACAAGAATTGTCAACTTTAAGTCAATCTGATGATGATGCAAATTCGTTGCATGAAATTGAATCAATTGATGACAAAGATGAAATTATGGATGAATTGGATGATCTAATGATCATATGCAATCCACATGCTAGTGTTCTCGATAACGTCGATTTATTGCCAACAATAATGGAGGATAGTGAATGTTCAAGAAATGCAAATTCATCATTTATGTCCGTCAGTACAAATACTGTCATTGCTCTTGCTGTACCGAATAATGATAATCCAGAAACAAATCAGTATGCTGGAAAAATAATTGCTAAAGATGCATATGAAAGTGATATTACAACATCAACAAGTAAACAAGAAGGAACAAATATTTCCAACAGTAACAGTGATAGCGAGAAGGCGAATTACTTGGATGATTACAACAGGAGGATAATTCTGATACGTGAATGTGATGCTGGAGAAAAGACGGAGGAAACGACCGTCAATGTAGCGTATAAAAATTCATCAAGCAAACTTAAAGTATTAGCAATTTTGTCACCTGAAATACGAGCTAAAGCTGAAGCATATACGATTATTGGAGAAGATTTTGATGTCTTAATTGAGCAACCAGATGAAATACAAAATTTCACAGCAAAAATTACAGATCATGTAAATGATATGGTCAGTCTTGATTTAATGCTACCAAATACAATTGAGGTAGATTTGTCGTTGAAACAGCATGAACAGTACGAAGGCATTCTTTCGTATCAAATTGAAAATCTGACTGGTGGTGAAACTGATGAAGAGAAGACAAGCAGAATAGATGATTCTGGACATAATCATCGTCATTCACCGAATGCTATTGATAATCAAGGAATCGAGCGATGTGCTGGTATTTCTGTAAATATAATTGCACGAAGTATGCATGATGTTGCACGAGCATCTCTTGAGGAAATTCCTTGGGGCGAAGTTTCCATGTATGTCGTAATTCCATCTACAATGACTCGTTCAGCTACTGATTCTGAAGCAAGGAATTCACTGATTCAAAATGTTACTGTATCAGAATCGAATGAAACAGAAAAACGTTCATTACGTTCACATGATTCATTTCATTCTTCATCACATCATTCCTTTGATTGGAATGAACTTGGTGATAACGATACTAGTTGGCAAAATATTGACGTACCAAGTTATGTGGTTAAACAAGGATCAACTGCTACAATCACCTGTGAATTTAATAATTTTCTAACACCTGGAAGTTTTATTGACTGGTACAAAGGTAAAGCTAGGATGCAAATTGTACCTGGTAAAACAGATCGTATAAGCCATGATCTGTTAGAAGTTTTGGTTATTTCACAAGTGAACTTAACGGATGGTGATATTTACAGTATTCGAGTTAATGATATCATTTATCCTGTTGCATATCTTATTGTGGAAGATGCTACCGCATCAATGGTAAAATTGAACGATAATATACATTTCATAAGTCCACCACAGACATTATTTGTAATGGAAGGGCAACCATCAATTATTTCCTGTCAAGTTAATAGGGCTGAACAAAAAATTGAATGGTGTAAGGATAATAAAAAATGGATAACAGAAAATGAGAGAATACGATTAGAATCAGATCAGTATGGATATCATCGGATAGTTATTGATAAATCAGAATTAGAAGATCAGGGAACTTATTATGCTTTTTTGGGTGACCATTTCACAACAGTTACATTGGTTGTTGAAGGTAAGCATTGTTAATTTTTCAAAATAAAAAAATATTTGCTCCATTACTTTTATTTTATTATTTCACAAAAATAAAGCTCCAAAAGTTTTTGCTTTTCTTTCTTTTACTTTTATAATTTAATCTAAATCAAACTTTTTGACGAACTATCATATCATTCTTTTTTTTTTTGTTTGATAAATGTAAGAAAAAAAAATGAGTAAATAATAATAATAGTTTGTATTAACAAAAGCGGAAAAAGAAAATAAATCTTCTATAATTCTAAATATAACAAATTTCATTTCACTTTTTTTTTTCTTCCTTTCTTTTTTGCAATTAACTATTTTCAAACTTAATTAACTCCTTTTTTACCCCTACTTTTTAGTTTTTTTTCTTTTTTTTTTTTTTGCATCTAATTTCTATCTGTTCAAATACAGAACGTATTGACGAACGTGAAGTGACCGTTAATGCGTTGGGAACAGATACTGAAGAAGATGATTATCATGAGTATCTGGTACCACTTGGTAGTACAGCAACAATTGCATGTGAGCTGGAAAATAGCAATGAGGTGGAAGAATTGATATGGCGAAAAAATGGTGTACAAATTGAATTTACGGATGATGCAAAAATTGAACACGTTGTAAATGGTTTAAAGCATTATTTAGTAATTCATGATACACAAATTGATGATTCCGCATCATACAGTATCTGTATTAATAATATTGAATTTAAAATTGCACATCTAATTGTTAGTGGCTATGCGACAACAATTGGTAGCAATCATACGAAACGTATTTCTAGCACTTCTTTGCACTGAATTCTCTTTTTCCTTCTTCTTGGTTTCTTTTTCTTTTCTTTTATTTATTACTTACAAAATTATTCCATTTTCTCATCTGAAATCACAAGCTGTATGTAAATTTAGAAGATAAAAATTTGATTAATTTATAAAAAAAAAAACAAAAAACTGCCAAGAATCACGAAAAAAATACATCTATTTACTAAAATTGATACGAATATCACATAGCAGTCGTTTGTATGCATATTTAGAAAGTGAAAATTACATCAATCTATCAAAATATAATAGGACAATTAAAATTGTTTTCAGTCTATGATAACATGACGGGAACTTTTTATTGCATAGAATAAGAGAAAAAAAAAAAACTATTTCCATTCAAATTTGCTTTTTTTTTTTTTAAAATTCTCAATAGATTAACAAATAATCGAAACGGATTTTTTTTTCTAAGTGAGTTGCTTCGTTAAGAATTGGTTTTAGAATAGTAGTATATTAGAACAAAATTACCGTCAATGTTTTGTTGCAAACTCATTTAAATTACCTCAGCAATAGGATTCCATATTATGAAGCTATAGTCTTTTTTTCCTTTTTTTTTTTGCTAACTAGTTGCTTTTATAAGAACAATTGTTAAAGTTTTTTTTCCTCTCACACAAAAAAACAATAAAACTTTTATAGCTGTAAAAAACAAAGTCATTCTTTTCCTACAAGCTGTTCAACTTATTCACATCAAAAAATTTTCAATTAGAAACAACCTTTTTACTTGTTCTACAGCTCACATATGATTATTCTTTCCTTCAGAATCTTCAGATACGTTGTACCATCTTTATGCATTCTTTACAATATCATACCTTTAATGTTGATATGATATTTTCATTAAATCTTTTATGTTCCATTTGCATGCAGTTAAATTTGAACACAATTTGGTCATTTTCTTTTCTGCCCTTTTTTTTCTTTTTTTCTTTTTTTTTTTTTTTTAAATATGTTGTTTTAATTAATTGTCTGATAATTTGTATTATATTTGTTGACTTACTGACTAATATTTCGCTCGTTCTAGCAACATTTTCGTTCGTTTCAAATAAAACTTATCATTATTATTCTCATGCCCATTCATATTCATTGCATCATCATCACTATTATCGTCATCATTTCCTTGAACTTTTTCTTTTTTGACTTCAAGTCTCAGCTATCTTTGCTGACAGAAAAATACAATTAGCAATGCTTGTAAGTAAAAAAACCGTAATCAGATGCGAACTAAAGAATTTTTTTTCTTTTGCATCTTTAAAAAAAAATAAGGATATGGCAAACCTTCCTTTAAAAAAAAAAAAAAAAAAAAAAAAAAAGAAAAAAAGGTGTAGTAACTTGTAGGGCAAAGTAAAATAAGAAATATTAGGAGATAAAAAACGTAAACTCTGGCAATAATGTTGTAAAAAAATTTTTCAAATGGCTTGTGGCTATATCTCCATATGCAAAAGTAGCATTTTCTGAAAGAAGTGGTACAAATTACAAAAAGACCACAAAAAAAAAAATGAGAAGTCGAGTTATAGAAAGATTATATTTTGCATATGGAGTTCGAATTTTGCAAAATTTTGGTCCAGGTGATAGCAGTAATTGCAAAAAAAGAAAAGAAAAAAAAACTTCATCCATAATAGAACATACAAAGGTGATACAGCAACATTTTTATATGATTTGATCAAAAAACATGAGCTTTGTTTGATGTGTATTGTTTAAAAATCAACAGCAAAAGAATTTTGTAACGACTTATTATACATGAATTAAAAAAGAAAAAAAAAAGGAAAGAAAAAGGAAAAAGTTCCGAAACTTTTTGCTTGGAACTTAAACATTTATAATAATAATTTTAAAAATTCCAGAAAAAAAAGGAAAGACTTTCAGAAATAAATTGGACTTACAGGAATAAAAAAGAAAACTGTAGTACAGAGGTATAAAAGGAAAAATTTTCTATCACAGATGCTTAATTGAGCTGATTTTTTGACTGATTCGTTCGTTCGATTGCTCTCGATTTATCCAATTAAATTAAACTGATTTCCTTGTGAAATTCATAGTGCACTTCGAATTTCTTTATAAATCTTCTAAGTAATTAACTTTTCAAAGATATATAAAAATTTTTCTATCTTAACTTCAATCTGATTCAGCCTTTTCACATTTTAATTGCGATAAATTCTTTTTTATTTACATTATTAAAAAGTTAGAATTGATGACCCTGGAAACAAATTTTTCCAGCTAATCTGATATTGCAAGAGTAAGTTGTAAGCAATTTACAGATAATTTATATTTTCAAAATGTTAAATTTTTCTATGTAATTGTTGATCCTCCCTTTATCTTTTATATTTTAATATTGAGCTGCTCATTAAGGGAGTTGAAAAAATAATAGTTAATTTGTGTCCAACAAACAGACAATTTTATCGGAGTGTTTCTCAACATTCCAGATTCTATCTACATCACTTTTCAAGAACGAAGGCCTTGTTATCAATTGATGCAACTTCTTCATCTAACTAAGACTGCTTCATCATTTTCAGATATTTTATTTTCTGCTTGGCTTTTCGGTGTATTTTGTTTCCTACTTTCTTGCTACAATTTGCTTAGTCCTGCTGAAATCCACTAAATTACAGCTTTGCGTCACTTTTATTGTCTGTTTCGGAATTGTTTTCAATTATTTTTTCCAGTTACATGAAACATTTTTTGTTGGCAATTTCATGCACATGAGATTTGAGTCTTTTGATATATTTCAGATTACAATGTCCCCAATCAATTTGTAAAGATTTGTTGCTACTAGATCCTGTTAGCATGTTTGACTTTATTTTGACCAACTGATATCCAAAATTGAAATTTCTCACATTTCTGCGAGGACATGAGTTGTATGCGCACTGCGTGACGATTGATTGTTGATTTAGAAAATGCTATGTAATGGAATCGGGTGTTACTTTCTTCGAAATCTTTCTAGTCTAAGCTTTTAACTTCCATAACTTTTGTCTTCATCATACAGCATCTACTGGTCTTTTTATTAAGAATCTGAAAAATTCATTCTCTCAGTTCCTAATCACCATATAAATTTAGCACTGGTCTTTTTGGTCGTCATCTGAAAGATTTATTCGATCAGTTCTTAATCATTCGCTGATTGATGTATTTTGTTAACAATCGATAGAAACGATTACGTTGCGTATAATAAAAACGAACAAAAATTTTAAACAAAAATTAAAACCCATGCAAAAAACCTATGATATATCCTGTATCTTGATTCATACCGTTCGATAATTTGATTCTAATTTATCCATCGCAGTCGTCGATCTTGATTCCTTCTGATACTGCTTCTCATCGGTTATCATCGACGTAATCTTCTTAGTGGTAGCCATCAAGGACAGAAGAAACCGCATTTTCTTCTATATCACTTCGCTTATCAGCCCTTACTTCGCTAAGTAGCATAATTATAATCGATCTTCCGGTGTAATTGCAATCGAAAAAAAAAAGCAAATTTTATCATTTTATCATTACTTTATCGTATATAATTTAACAAATAAAAAATGTAGTTAATAGAAATAACATAAACAAACAGTGACTAAAATCCATCGCTTTCATAACATGTGAAGGGTTTATCCAAATACAATATTACAATGGCAATATTTTACAAGGAATACAATATCACATTGAAGTATAGAAAAAAAAAAAAAAAAAAAAAAAAGAAAAGAAATAACCATACGAAAAATTAATATACAAATGGGAATTTTGGTGTGAATGATAAAAATTCTCAATTTTTTCAAATTTCTGGAAAGAAATTCGAAAATTGAGATACAATTTTTGCAAAATTTTGATAATTAAATTTCTTTTTAAATAGAATTTATCCAATAATAGAATGCAATTTAATTTCTTTCTACTTTCTCATTTAAAAGAAATTCCTATTAAAAAAGAATTCCTATTTGAAACTCAAAAACAGCTGCAGCTACTTTTTTAAATTGCAGTACATGTAATACGTACTATTCAAAGGTTAGAGATATTTGAACTTGTTTTATTTACTGTATTCATTTTTTAAATGCTGATTAAATTAATTCTTGGCATTATTTTTGCTGATAGCTCCTTCATTGGTGCTATTATAATGTTGTAGGAGAATATGCTAGTCAAGTTACCGTAGAAGAATCATTGGTACCTGTTGGTTCAGCCGCAACAATTCATTGTGAAACTATCACGCAACAATATTCATTGGATTGGCGCAAGAATTTGCAACCAATTACGGATGATGATCGTATCGAACGAAAAGATACACCTAATGGCTTCGAGCATAGTCTTACAATTTACAGTGTTCGAAAGAATGATGAAGGCGAATACGGTGTTATCATCAAAGATTCTTACACAGCTGTAACCAAAATTACTGTTGTCGGTAAGCAAACATTCAATAGCTCCATTGCTACCTTTTAAAATTTACAACTTCAAAGTTGCCATATAATTATTTTAATTATGATAAATTCTAATTTTTCTTTTAACATAAAAATTATTTCGGACTTGGTTTAATTTTTTCGATTGAAAAGTTTACATTGGTTGTAAGATTTATTAAACTGTTGCATGGATTAAAAAAGATGATGCAGAAATTGTAGATTTGCTTGAATTCTTATTGGGATTCTAAATATATAACCATTTCTATTCTAGATATGCTATTTTTAAGTCCAATATTCAAATATAATGTATATAGGAAGTTAAAAATGATATTTAAATTTAATGTGCGCGAGGAGAAAAAATTCGTCATTTATGAAATATAAACTTAAAAAGAATTCAGAAGAAAACATCATCGATCAAAAAAATTCTTTTTTTCCTTTTTCGATTTATTGATTCTTAAAACTAATTTTTTAAGTTTGAAATAGAGAATGCTTCGGCTACATTTTCCGGATTCTTCTGGAAAGGTTTGAAAGAATTCTGCTGCGTCATTTTTAACAATAGATGAAACTCAGCAGTCTTCAATTACCGCTGAGTTTCATCTATTGTTAAAAAATATTTGTTTTGAAATAAAAATTAGCTAAAAATTTAGAAATCCAGAAACAAAATTAAAGGTATAAATTAGACGTGCTTTTTCAAGAATTTATAAAATTTCATAGAGGGTATTTGTTCTGAATATATCACCAAAAAATCAGCAACAAAAATCATTTTACTCTTTTTTTTCTTTTTTCACTGAAGTATGACATTTATTTCTGATTTACAGAATCACAAGAACAAATTGCTACCGAACATTTCGACATATCACTTCATCCAACAACATCCTTAATGGATGATGAAGCATCAATGCATCTACTTGATTATACTAATCGGCACTATACCTTTGAGGCATATCAATTATGCAATATGGAGGAATATTTCGATTTGCAGTTTTCTATGCAGTCAATTGAAATTCCAGTAATTATAGATGAAAGGCGATCTGTATCGATCATTTATCATTCTCGCGAATCGTCTATTCAAACAGTGGAGGAAGATGTTCACATATATCGTGAGCCTTCTTATGAAACTAGCGAAGATTTGACTTTCCTGGAAGTAACCATTACTGAGTGCAGTTTTATAACAACAGGTGTTCGGTGTGAATTTACATCTCCTACTTTAGCTGTTCATGCTACAGCTGAAGCTCTAGTACTAACACCGATCGTACAACAATCTGCACAAATGCATCTCAGTTCACAATGCACTGAACTTAGAACTAGCTTCATAAATCAATCACATAAGAAGGAACTAACCGTTATTACAAATGTACGACAAAAAATTTTGGAAAAATTAGGAATAAAATTGAGTGATCAACGGTTTAACATAGATGTATTACTGTTATCACCAAATGAAAATATGGTAATGAATGGTATATATAAAATTCCCAGAATAATAACAACTGAAGGTTACTTTCGTACATCCGTAAATGAAGTATGCCAGAGGAGCATCGCATTTGAGAGAGCATCAGAAAATGGGTATTATGAAAGAACAGTACTAATGAAATCAACTACATATTCGGAAAAGCTTGTGCGACGATTTACCATAAATGTTGTCCAACTGGAATTAATAGCTGTTTATGAAGTGCCACAGAATTTGAATACAACAAATGCAATGTTCATTGCTCGAAAAGAAATTTGTCATCTTCACTGCAAAGCTTCCGAATCAATGAACACTGATGAAATTTTCACAGTATGGGGACCAACTCAAAAACAAGGTGTTGAGATAATTTTTTCAGAAACTTTATCTATAGGAATAGCTCGAAGATATAGCGATGCTTCGTCGTCATTGGAAGCGAAATTGTGTTCAGAGGTAGAACGAGATCTGTTTGTAAAGAAGAAATTACCGATGATCCGAAAAGAAACCATTGGCATACAGTTGATGGCTTCAATACATGAAGTAATTCCAATAAGTTACAGTTTTTCAAAGTTAACAGAAAGCGAAAACTTGGAAGTAAAGATATCTGTGAAGTATTGCGAAAACTGTACGCGTAATTTCGTTGATAGCGTTATAAAACTTGAGCTAGAACTCTTTTCCAAGATTCAGAGTATTTTCTCTGTTGTCGACAATTTCCAACTACCTCAAGTGAAACGACTGAACGCGAGGTTTTCTGGTTCAGTTTCAGAATATTTCACTGTATCAACAGCTTTCAATATTCAACCGGAAAGAGATGGCGCGATAGCCACATTACTGGAAAAGCCAAAAATTATCAAAAGAACAAGTCGATCATTTTCAGATGGCGTCGTTAGCATAACTTCAGATTTGTGGTCTGATATATGTCAGGATATTCACATAAATACTACCTGTTTTATACCACGAACTGAGGCATATATGGCAAATTTCAGAGCATCAACTTTTGAAAATCTACATGTTATCTCATCCTTCGAAATTCAACCTCAAGAAAATAATGTTGCTGTAACATTACTAATGCGAGCACTGACAAGTGTTGAAGAATCTAGTCGTACATTTTACGATAATGTAGTTCGGGGAAAATACGAATTGCAATCAAAAGTTGTGCATGATCTTGAAACAGAAGCAGAGATTTTCATCAACCGAAAAGATAGCTTAAATTTAAATTTTAAAAGTTCAATGTTTGAGGAGAAACATGTTGTAACTGTGCTTGAAGTTCAGCCGGAAAGGGAAGGATTAGAAGTTACACTGTTGAGCCCGACTCCAACACTGATTCAGAAATGTTACCAATCTTTCTCAGATGCCGTTGTGAATCTTATTACTGAGCTATGGTCACAAGTACAATGCGATTTTCAAGCAGATGTTGCTATTCTAATCAGTCGCATGCAAACACTTCAATTGTATCTGAAAGCTTCAACGGAAGAAAATATCACTGTACTGGCAAAATTCTTCGTCCAGAATGAACGTGCAAACATTGTAGCTACTTTATTGACACATGCGCCAACAGTTATCCAAAGGGATGAGCGTAAATTCTCAGACAATGTAATTAAGTTGGCAACGAAATTGTGGTCACAGATGCAAGAAGAAGCCTATGCAGGTGTTGATATTTATATTGCTCGAAAAGATATGATACAAAAACAGTTAAAGGCTTCTGCAATTGAAGATACCCTAACAACAGAAGCATTTGAACAACTTTCTGAAGCTGAAGGACTGGAAGTTACATTGCTAACTCCACTTCAAGTAGAGGTTCAGAAATTAAATCGTTTCTTTTCCTACAGCGCTGTTGATTTGATTGCTACACTCTGGTTTGATGCTCCGAGAAATTTCTACGCTAATGTAAATCTTTCCACTAAACGAAAAGATAGCAGTCAAGCTTATTTCAAAGCTTCTAGCGAGGAAGGTGTGAATCTACTAATATATTTTGAATCACTGTCTCAAACTGATAATCTGACTGCTGTATTAGAGGCAAAAGTTGACACAGCTGTCGAAAAAGTTAGTCGAAAGTTCTCAGTCACCGATATAACGTATATAGACGAACTGCAATCATTTCAGTCACAATTACATTCTGAAGGTTTTGCAGATATGGTTATTTATATAGGAAGAAAAAATACAGTGAAAGTGGATCTTAAAGCACCAACTTCTGAAATGGAAATGCTCCTAACTAGTGTAGAAATTCAACCAGAAAACGAAAAAATTACTACAGTGTTCTTTACTCAAGCACCGACTGTTATGGAAAGATTAAGTAGAAATTTCTCATCAAGCGTCACGGAATTAACTTCCGAAATTTGGTCAACAGTAAATAGTGATGTGTGGTTCACTTTTGATGTGGTGATTTCAAGAAATGAAGCAGCAGAAGTATGGGTAAAAGCTGTAAAAGAAGAGAATTTACATATTGAAACAAGTTTCGGAGTGGAATTAGTAGAGAAAATTGAAGTTCTTCTGTTAAAACGAGCTCCTACAATTGTTGAGAAAGCTAATCGTACATTTGCGATAGCTTCCTCCCATCTTAATACAGTTATTTGGACTGAAATGCAGGCTTATTACGCTAACATACTGATTTCAAATCCTCAAAAAGAGAAACAGCTATCAGGTGTCCGTGCTCCAACTCTTGTGAATAATACAATTTATACTTCATTTGAACTTTGTTCAGAAAGCGAACAGTTCTGGATTACTATTCCATTGAAAAGGATTGTTGAGGTTGTAGAAAAGAAATATAACGATGAGATGGTAAAACTTGATGTCGAAATTTGCTTTTCTAATCTAAATCACGCAGTTGTGGAAACAATTCTCGCAACACCTAAACCATACGAGTTTATTTCATTCAGTTCTAAAATATCCTATGACCGATCGTTATTGCTGTTTGTGGAAGAATTTATTGAAAGTATCATTAATACAGCATATGAATATATCATTCATGAATCTGAAGAAAATATTACAAGAATCACTGAGTTGTATCGCAGTCCATCAGTACAATCCTATCAAATTGGTTTCCGGAAAGCATTTCAATTAAGGCAAACAGTCAAGCACCATGAGGTATTCTTCAAATCTGAAATAGCATCTCACAATTTCGATATTGTAAAACGTATTGCATACAATTAAGTCATCACATTTAACAATATTTTTTGAGATGGAAACATTATGGAGCCGTGCAGAATTTAGCCTAGAAACTCATCAACATCTAGGCTTAGAACGATCAACACAAGTCAGCGAGCGTACCTTTATGTTACGTGAAAGTATCCACAACGAAGGTTCGTTATTTATGCCTTTAGTATATTTCCTTTTTCACTTAGCGTTACAATAGATGGCTGGAAGTCATGCTCTAGGTTCATCGTTGGTTTCAGTTATCAGTTCATAAAAAAAAAAATTGATATTAATTTGAGGTAATCAAATAAAAAAATAGCATTTTCATCTTTCTGCTCTTCCTTCTCAATGCAGTAATAATGACGAAGGTTAAAGAGAGCCTTCATAAGTCTTTGAAAATTTCCCCATCTCCACCAGTTAGATGAAACCTTTGTATGAAAGTTATCATCGGTGAAGTGATACTAAATAGACAAGGAATTGTGGACAAATCAACAATTCTTCACGGTTTCCAATAACAAAATTAAACTATCAAGGTTTTCACTATAATACTTCTTTTCAATAATTTATGAAAATTCATATTTTTGATGATTAACGAATTTTTCGTTGCATTTTTCATTTCCCTTTTTTCTTTTTTCTCCTTTTTTTTTTTTTTTTTTTTTTAATAAATTTCTGGTTCCATCTGGTTTCGCTTCTGTTCGTTTAATATTTTTACTCTAATACATTTTATTTCTATTATAGAACGACAGTCTTAATTGTAGTATTTAGCTCGTCACTAAAATTAAACTCATTTTTGTCATACACTACTTCTAGAGTTTAAAATTCAAATCACAGCATGTGATAGTTGTAAACTTTGTAGTTTTGTTAGAAGAAGTTACTCATTTTTTCCTGTGCAATGATTCACATTACCATTTTACTTGTTACTTTAAAACAGGAAAAATATTTGAAGAAAACAAACTTAATGATCTAAAAATGAGTCAAATCAAAAAGATCAATATATTTTAATTTAAAAAAAAAAATCATTTCTTGTTAAATTAAGTCTCAATTAATTTTTTCTCAGACGAGTCAACAACTGAAAACAGTGCATCATTAACCCAAACAGCTCCTCATTTTGCGGAATGTTTGAAAGAAACTTATGAAATTGAAGACGCATCAACTCATTTATTCAAATGCATTATTTATGGAACACCAATGCCGCAAGTTCAGTGGTACTGTAATGATCAAGCAATCATCTCTAACGAGTAAGTGTATACTGTAGATTGCTGAATAATATATATTATTCAGCAATCTGCAGTATACAATTAATTGTTTTAGACATATTTTACTATGAATCTTTAGAAAAGTTCACCATTTAAAGTTTCAGGACTAAAAAGTTTCATTTCTGTTTCTATTTTCAATCTTAACCAAGACGGATAGATTTTACAGGTTCAAAAAGGAATGCTTAAAGCTGCAATCAGAAGTTTCAAAACAGTATAATCTCGTATCAGTATCAGTTTAACTGAAATGAATGAAAATTTTGTAGTTTATGAAATTATCGATTATGATAATTGCAGCAATATAAAAACAATAGCTGAAGATGGTATTTATATATTGAAAATAAATCGTGTAGATCGAACTTGGGAAGGAAGTCTAGTTTGTGAAGCAAGAAATGTGGTTGGCACTGCTCGTACATCTTCCACCATTCACATACAAAGTATTGAATGATTTCGTGAAAATATAATTAGGCCAATTCAAGCACTCAACAAATTCCAGTTCTTGAATACTATCAAAAATTACAAAGACTTTCCCTTTCTCTGGATTTTTGTATTTGAAAAAAAAAAAAAAAAAAAGATTAGTTCTCCTTTTTCTATCTAATCAGAAAATACTTTTTTTTTAGTCAAAAGATCAAATACTTAGCAATCTGTTTACCAATTACCGACAGCTCTTCTGAATCACCATTGCATTTATTTTGGTTTATCCAGTAAAATTTGAATAGGAATCAAAGAATATTGTAAAATAGCTGGAAACATATGCACCGTCCAGGTAATTCGCATTGCAGGATCGGAAGAAAGTTCCATTAGTAGTGGATCAATTGGAGGACAAGCACCAATTATTCAACTGCCACTTCGTAGCGAAATGTATGTAAAAGTAAGTTTCCCTCTAGATTCACACATTTTAAAAGAATAAATCTGTTCAAGCTTCTTTTTTTCTAATAGGTGTTCTAATTTCTTCTTTCTCTTCAGCTACTTGGACGATGGGTGAGATGTATGATGTATAATTTTTCATAGCTTGATTGATATTTCCCATTAACTTTGAATGAAATATCTTTTACTGCCTCAAAAAATTTTAAATTAGGATATTGCACAGTATGGATCTCATGAAATATAAGTTTCAGAAGGGGGAAAATGTCCAACTTAAATGTGTTGTATCAGGAAGCCCTCTACCGACAATGCAATGGAAGCGCAACAATACTGTCATCGAAAATAATGAGTATGATAAAAATATGAATCAAAGAACCAAACAAGACATTTCTATCCTACATCTGGTTTTTGTAGTCATATTTTTAAAGCAGCAGAACTTGAACAAGTAAACTTGCCGTTTTTCAGGCATTATTCAACCATATGTGATGATGGGATCTTCATTTTGCGTATTTTAAATGTCTCAGAGATAGATAATGCAATTTTTGGTTGTACTGCAACGAATTTATTCGGTATTGCAGAAAGCGCAAGCAAAATAATTCTTGAAGGTGATGAAGGATTTCGTACATATTACGAATTTTAATATTCCCATTCTTAGCATCTCATGAGTGAAGAATCGTGATATTGCATTATAATTATAAACACTAAATAAACAAGCTTTAAATTTACATTTGAACGACCAAAAGAGACAATAAAACGATTTGAAAAGTTTCCTTCTCTGTTCGATACTGATCATCTGCTATTCTGGGATTGAAAAATAAAACAATTTTCGATTTTTGAACCAAATTTTCCTGAATTCTGATTTCTTTTTCTAACTTCGGGAGAAATAAACATTCGCAAATTTTTTTTTTCCTTATTTTTTTGCATCATTTTATTTTTTTGGAAAACTCGAATCGCTTAAAGAAACAAGTCACTAACAGGCAGAATTGCAGAAGATCATATCGCAGGCGAAATATCACCAAGTTCGATATCTTCACAGGACTCATTTACTACACAATTTCAAACGCCTCAATTCATGCTTTCTTTAACTGATGTGACCATAATGGAAAGCGATGAACTGCAGCTTAAGTGTATTGTTACCGGTTCACCGATACCTGCAATTCGTTGGACATTTAATGGAGAAGAAATTCAATCAGATAACAGGTGAAAATTATTAATTTCAGTTCGCTGAGCCCCAAATAACTTCCATTAGCAGGTTACTGTTGCAACCAATTCATAATTTTATACACAGTAATCTCCAAAATACGTTTGAGGCGCTAGAGTTTTTTATTTCTCTCAACATATGAGAGCAAATACTAATGATAAAACTGACTGAAAATAATGCCACCTCCCAAAAAGTTAAGGAAAACTTGCGTGCTGCTGTCTTTACAAAAGCTTTTTTATTATGTTCGATCAGTCTTTTTCTTTGAATCTAGTTCAACGAATAATCTAACTTTTCCTCATAAATATCGAGAATAGTTTGTTTTTGTTTCCATAATGAATTTTTAATAATGATGAAAAAAGGAATAGCAAAAATATGTTTAATCTAGCAATTCAACTGAAGCTGAAAGGAATGGCAAGTTTTCTGTTTGATCGCGTAATCGAAAATTTCATTATCTACCGTAGTTCTCTCTTTTAGTCTTAGTCTCATATTTCTTTAAAAATATTACCAGCAACTTTTTTTTCAGGAATACATTTATCATTTATGAGGATGGTATTATCATACTAAAGACTACAAAACAAAAGAAAGAAGGATTATATATATGTGAAGCAACAAATGGTGTTGGAAGTGCACAAACTCAAAGTTATGTTCGTATATATCGTCCAGAAGTTTCACTGACAACAGCAATAGAATTGGAAGGGGTAAAGGAATTGGCTGAGGCTGTAATTCTGTCAGTTTCGACTTTAATCTTTTACTCAACTACTGATGTGACTGAAAGTAGACATAAATCGACCAAGATGGAAGGACGAGCCATAAGTGAAGAAACGACAACTGAACGGCATATTCCAATGGGAACACTGAATTATTTGATTGAAGCTGAGGCAATAACAATAAATATTACGAATTATAAACTTTCTGTCCATATAAAACCAGAAATGAAAATAAGAAAAGTGAAAGAAGAGGAATTACTTAAGATAATCATCGAAGAAGAAGTCATCTGCACTCGAACCTACTTAAAACTGGTCAAACGTAGCGCAAGAGAATTCTGGACACTTCATGACCGTGTTATTGAAAGACCTCCTTCCTACTGGAGTCGAGAAACAATTAATGAAAGGGTAGAGTATGAAAAAGTATTCCAAAGTAATGAGTTGCAGGAATATTTAGAAGATAAGGACATTATAGAACGTTACGTTAAGCTTCTACAAGCAACACAAACATCAGAAAGTAAAGAGGAGTGCGAAACTCGCTTTAAACTGCGTCACGTTGAAGGTACAGAAGAAACTTTTGAAAAGCGAGAGCTGGAAATACGAGAAGAAAAGACGCGAATTCATCCTGGGGATGTTGATACCTTCATCATGGTGGAATGCGCATCGAAAGAAGTGCGACATGCTGTTGAAGCGTATGTCATTCAAATAACTCGTTACCGATACAAGGCAACGTATGATATTCGTCCTATGCTACATAGCATGACTGCTGAAGATCGCGAATTTGAGGCTTCTGTTGAAGATTCAATCACACGACACAAGTATTTCCCTCATTCGGTTCTTGGTGCGCCGCATTTTATTCACTCATTTGACCTCTTTGAAGAAGGCTTCAGCGTTGGACTGCGCTGCTCTGTCTATGGTTTTCCGTCACCTTGCATTCGGATTTTGCATAATGGATGTCCAATACTGAGAAATAACAGGTCAGTTTAGAACAATTAATAATCCTAATGTTCAGAAGCTCAGATTCAACATACATCTTTCAAATTTCCACATCTCTAGAATTAATCTGCTGATCACAAAACTTCCAAATATACGCAATCTGGATTACACATTTGTAACATATGGCTACAAAAGCAGCGGGATCCCGGAATACATAACTTGATCACCATCCACAACTCAGCATCTGACACTAAAAGACAATGATAATTCTAATAGAATCACAGGTTACAAATTCAATAAAAACGCATTCTTTTTTATCCATCATTTCCTAGAATCAATAATTAAGGTCCTTGAAGCTCTAACTCTAAAAAGGAATAGGTCCAAATTACACTCAAAACCATAATAAAGCGATCACAAAATAATCACAAAGAAATAGTCCCCTCAAATCGTCCAAAGCGTCCAGCAAACTACAAACTAATACTTTCAAGAAAAAATAATGATACAGTAAAATGCAAGAAAATAAAGACGATAAAAATGTTTGAAAAGAAAAAGATAATATGGAAAGTAAACAATTTTCAGATTTTTTCATGTAGCGTACATGAACGGTGGTGTGAAGCTCTACATGCAACACATCTTAGAAGGACACTACCTATGCGAAGCGATCAACCAAGCCGGAAGAGCTATAACAGAATGTCATATTCGAGTGGAAGAGGCATGGAACGAAAAGGAACACCGGAGAACCCGAAAAATTAAGCTCGAAAAACTCCAAGGCAGAATAGGAGAAACTGTCGGCAGCAATGATTCATCGAAAAGGACCACAGAGACGTCGACGTCACAACTGCAATACCCACACTATGAACCAAATACTGATTCGCAGCATTCCCTCACATATTACAAAGCAATCACTGACCAAATAGAATACGCCGACGAAGTGGAAAACAAAACAACGAAAAAAATGGACACAATATTAAATAGCATATCAGAAGAACGTGAAGAAATCAGTAAGGATGTCTTCATCGAAAGAAAACCCGAAACATCGCTCA
>RCAB01000477.1:0-46708 GCA_003640385.1 Setaria digitata | reverse complement strand
GCTCATTGGATATTTACGAATTGGCTGTCATATTCTTCGAGATTCGAAAAAAATCAAAATATCAATCTGTGTGATTAAAATTTCTAAATGATTTCAAAACTATAAAATATATAATTATTGTTTATTGCTTCTGATACATTGAATGAAAAGTAAGCACTTTTTCCAATGTCTGGCTATATAACAGCTTTTGTTGGGTAAGTGATTCCTCTCGGCATAATGTCTCTATCCTAGATATAGCTCCAGTAGCTCTCTCTAATCTTGATTGTAGCGGTTCCTGTATCGCCTGGTATAGTAATGTTTGTTGTATTTCTGATAAAGTCAGTAATCGTCGGTACAATGTTTCTTGCCTTGGCGTTAATGCTTCAAAAAGAACGAATTCGTTGGGAAGAAGCAGGTGAAGTAGAGAGTCTGTCAAGTTTAGTTTCTCCTTTATCAGCTCCTGATAAAGTGATTGCTGTTGTGAAACTGGCATCTGCAATAATTGTCGGTAGGATGCTTCATGTTTTGGCGTCAGTGCTCCAAAAACGATGCCTTCGTCAGGATGAAGCAACCGGAGAAGCTGGTACGGTAGTTCTTTTCGTTCTACTTCTGATTGCTTCTGCTCAAAAAGTTTTTTACGGCTTTTGCTCAGTCGACACAGTTAACCACTCAGTGTTGCAATAGACACTTACTGTAATCCATCGATGGTGAAAATTTGACTTTTATCACTTTGATATTTTTGTTTCTGTGCTAAAATGGGAAACGAATGCAAATAAAAAATATTTTACATCCAAAACAACATTATTATGTGTTTTGCACTGAAGCTTACACGAAATCATTGTCGATCAGTGATAAAGTGTTTTCTCTCCAGCGAGTAAAGTAAATTTCACCTAATGAATTACTTCAATTTTTAGAAACTTGACATGTAATTAATTTCACTCATATGTCGACAAGTTGATCAACTGAAGATAAAAAGGTTTATTCGAATGGATTATTTCTCACTGTTTGTTTATCATTGTTAAAGAATTGAATAATTATGCTATCATTAAGATGATAAAATATTTCTTTCTAATGCTTGGATGAAAATAGACAAACGAGCAAACAAATAATAAATTTTTTGTTTGAAACGTCAGTTCAGAAGCAGTCAAAATGTAATGAGATGACATCCGGTAATTAAGGAAACCAGTTATTCTTGTTTGCATACAGAAGGAACATCTCACGGTTATTATTATTATTATTATTATTTATGTTTGAAATAAAACTCCATTTAATGAATTAATTCATAAATTCGGTCAATAAAATAATGCTGAGTTCAATTAATTTAAAATGCATATTTGATAGTTGCCCTGATATATTTGAAATTCGTTTCATGCCATTTTTTCCTTTTTTTTTTTTCCACAAAAATTCTTTCGAAAACTGATGAAGCATTTAACTCTTTCATAATTTTGTCTATTCAAATAATATTCAAATTTTTTGATTCTTCTTTAGGCATTTTTATAGCAACAATAATCTCTTTCAAAAATATTTCGCATGTAATTGGCTTTAATCGATTACTTTGTTTACATATTTTACGCATAGAAAATGACACATAAATATCTCGATGAAAACTAGCAGGGTAATTAATTTGTTAATTATTATTAATACAAAATGAAATTTAAACACTATCGTACTGAATATATCTAATTAGGCAAGTCATAATTCGTAATGACCAAGTAATTGATCACTAATTAACATTAAATTTTAATAATCATGTTTATATATAAGTTCATGCACGTGCGCGTGAATAGACGCATGCCTGTACGTGTACATATGTACGTGTATGCACTTATGTATTCAAGCGTTCATGTTTGTATGTGCGCGTATATACGCATGCGTGTGCGTATGAGCGTTTATGTCTACAATAGCGACAGCAGCGCCATCATCCCTTGTCGTCCGTTGTCAGTAGCAACGCGACATGTAAGCAATGTTCGGATCTCGTCTAACTTTCGCTTTTCTCATTCTCAATTTATCGTTTATTTTTGCTAATGTTTGCATAAAATCGGTATTTTTGCACTCGATTAAAGCATTTAATCCATCGAATAAATTATTTTGCATTTTACATCAAAACGGTTAGTATTGTCATTTGAATATATTGTTAATAAACAAAAGAGAAAAAAAAGGCAATGATTTAATTGGGCAAGAAATGTATGCAAACAAATTCAAACATATAGAGTCTATAAATAGTAATCATAAATTGAGTAATGATATCTTATCTTAATAATTGAAGCAAGCTCATTATCAGTTATAGAAGTAATTTTAATTTAAAATCAAAAATTCCCTTCGCAAAATCATTTGTTCAAACAATACTTGTCAAGTTTTGCCATTATTTTTCACCTTTAAAACTAACGTTTTGTAATATTAATTAATTGTTCGACAGGTAACTTTTCTTATGCATACGCTATTATTTGTTCGAAAAATGGAAAGAGAGAAAGAGAAGTAAGAGAAGAAAAGAAGATAAAGATGAGAATTTCAAAATGGTAGTAAATTTTAGAAAATGTATACTCGACAAAAACGCCAACATTCCAAACAGCAAGCTATTTTCGAAAGTATTTACCATCAAAACATATCGTTACTACTTCTTTGAAGGCAAGTGATTGTTCATTAACAATTGCTAATATCTTCGGGAGTAAAATTGATTTCTGATAAGCGGTTGATCATAAATCATTAATAGTATCATTAACACTAGCAGTAATATTTCATTGATATGTCGATAATACCTGGTACAAATCGTGTAAGCTTTATAATTTAAAAGTAATTTTTCTTAGCTCTTGCTTTTCTGCCTTCTTTTTTTTTTTTGTTGATATTGAAGGAATAATTAAATAAATTCAATTTTTATAACGTTCTAAGTTGAATTTTAGTTTTTATCATGAAATTAGTTCTAACTAATTCAATTCATCGATTGGTTCAATCTTAACCTGAGGGATTTATTTCAGTCTATTGCTTCTGTATTTATGCATCAGTAGTTAATGACAAAATTTTCAATGCTTAACTTATCAAAAATTTTATAGACCCATTTCTTCATCTTAACACATCAATTAATTTAATTCCAGGAAGCAGTAATTGAGGTGTGGGATGATGGAAAAATTATACCTTTTGAATATCCTGCAGCAATACTTTCTGATCAATGTACTGGAACTGCTCCACTTCGTTAGTTTCAATTATTTTTTTCCGAATGCATTCCTTTTTTATTAATGTGAAAAGTTTTAATATCAACTAAAAGAATTTTTTTTCAATTTCAAAATTATTATTTTCAAATAGTTTTTTCTTTTGAAATTACTAATTTTGAAAAAAAAAAAAAAAGGATAGTTATTTTTTTTTTTTTTTGCGAAATGTTCAATTTCAGCATTATCCAAGAATATCACTACATCTTGCAGACCAATGTGGCATTCATTTGATGAAAAACATTGCACCCATTTAAAATATCTCAACGTCAGCTACTATTTGCGAAAATATTCTACCGAAGTAAAAAAAAAAAAAAAAAAAAATGATCAACTTTTCAATTTCAACTTCTATTTTCATTTCACTAATTCTCTTTTTTACATTCAGTCGAATGATAGCTTGATATAAACAACAAAGAATGCATTCATTTGCTGGGAAGATAAATTTTAGTTCCGTTAGAATGATCATTAGCATCAGAAATTTTTAGTGCTATATCCTGAACTATAACCTTTTGTCAGTACTGTAAACAAGCAATATCATGAAGATTAATTTTGACGCTATTAATTTAATATGAATATAATTCATTTAATAGTTTTAGAATGCATGAATTTCTCTTACATATCATTTATGCTGATATATGCTATGAGTTTCTTCAAAAACTATCATTTAAGTATTGTTTTATTAGCGATCAATTTGCCGATGATTTGTATAAAATTTGAACGAATTTTAGCAAAAAAAAAAAAAAAAAAATGCTGCGAAGTTTTTTTTTTTATTAGTAAGAATTTTAAAATTTAAAATAATAATGTTGCTAGAATGATGGAAACAGAACGATAGTAGCAATGGAGGGTATTCCGGAAAGAAGTCATGAAATTCGCTGGCTGTACTGGAACGGAACAGCATGCATCAATTCAGTTTCATCGGTGAATCATTTTGATAAATTAAATTTCATAAACGTTTAAATATTTAAATAACTACTTGGAATTGTTTATTTATTTATTCGTTCTTTTTTTTTTTTTTTTCAGACCAATTAAATTGATAAGTAATTTTAGCTTGATCGAAAAATTACTCCTAGATATGGTTAATAAATAATATAAATCAAAAATTTCTGCATTACAGGTGGTAATTAAATTCACTACTCGTTTTGGAATGCTTGAAGATATATCAGCAAGTGTTCAGTATGTCAATATAACTAATCGAGATTATTCTCGAAAATTTTATCGGTTTAATGCAATTTTCGTCGATAATTCGGCTTCGCTAGGTGTTGTTGAAGCACGAAAGCCATTAGGATATGATGTAGGACAGAGTGTCAGAATTGATGGTACTAGTGGTGCTGCATTTCTGATTCCATTTGGATTGGAATGTACTGATAAGAAGCAGCAAGTTGAGATAAGATTTGGTATTCAGGTCAACACTGCATGCCGTATAAGGTTTATTAATAATTTGCTGTTTAATCGTTGCTTCGCAATTATCGATTAGATATTAATTAGCTTAGTAAAAATAATTTGTCAATTAACTTCAGTTCAGGATGAATGATAAGATTAAATTTATCAGACTTTCATTCATCCATCATTTAAATTGTCAATTGAAATAATTATAACAAAAGTTTACCATACTTTTGCATCGTATTATGATAGATTAAATTTGAATATGAAATCTAAGTCATTTTTACAGAATCACAACATGTGCTGAAGTATCGACACAAATTCGAGATTTACTGCAACGATGGAAAGCAGCCGTTGTATACAAATCACCTTACAGTGAAAATGAAACACTTACTATACAGACTGATAAATTGCCATCTCAAACGGTTTCACTTTTAATTTCTTATTTTAACATTTTAACACTCATTTTGGGCTTGCATTATTTAATCTTTAAAACAATTATTCTTAAAGACATTTTGGTTAAATTAACGAATTCATTCAAATTACAATATAAAATGTGTAAAATGTTCAATTTTTTTATAATAAAAAGGCAAATAAAAATTATTAAATTTTAATTAATTGATCGTAATTATAGTAGAATAATTGGTACTGTTAAAAAATATTTCAAAAATTTATTCATTGATAATTAGCATGAAAAAGTTTAAATTTCTCAATTCTTGCAAAAACTTTAGTTTTATGCTTTGTTTTCAGAATGAAATGGATGAAAGTTGCGAATTAACAACAGCTGCATCTATTCGTTTTGCATATGTTCGTATTGGAAATGTACTAGCATATTCACATCGTTTAATTTCATATGAAATTGATTTCAATAAGCCAGATATTATCGATCTGACCACATATCCCTATCAGTATATATATTTTAATTTTATAGTTTATTTTATTGATCAAACTATTCCATCAATTAAAATTTTTGCAAAAACTCCAACTATGAGTATTGCTTTACCGGCTGATTTTTTCTATCCATTTTTTGAATGAAACTTTAATCAGATTGGTTAAATTTTATATCCGGAAAAGAAAAATTTTGCTACTAATTTGTAGCTGAGTAGGGGACAGTTGAAAATCTTCCATTTTTTTTTTTTTTTTTTTTTAAGAATTTAAATTAGAATTGGGTGAAAATGGATTAAAATTTCATAACATTAGTAGGTAATAAAAGTGGTGATGTGACAATTAATAATTATTCCTCAGCATGCTGCTAGAAAGGTTAAAAAATTAAATTTAAACAGTTAAATAGATAATTTTTTTTTTTTTCTTTAAGACGAATCAACAAATTTATACGATTAATTCCATTTCTGTAACTTGTTTAGAAAAAATTTGTCAATGTCATGGTTCTCTGTGGTGTCAATATTATCCTTTATTTTCCTAACAAAAATGAAAAAAAAAAAGGAACGAAAAGAGAAAAAGTGCTCATAAAACTTTATGATTGCTTCAAATTTTTGCAGAGCAAAACAAGGAAAGAAAAAGAAAAAAAAAAAATTTGATTTAACATATCAACAGATAATTCTCTTTTCCTTTTTTTTTTTTTTTTCTTTTAGAAAAATTATCAAAATCTATGTAATTAACAGTAACTAGTTTGCAAAAAATTTCTTATTATCACATAGATCTCTACACTATTTGCCTAGTAAAATGAAATAAATTGTATAAAACTATAAACTTTTTTCTTCTCTTAATTTGCATAAAAATGCAATTCGAAATGGATCATTGCATTTTAGTTCAAACATGAAAAGCATCCGAAATAGTCATTCAAATCAATTGTACTCATCAAAATTAAATTATACTACTTTTTTTTTCCAAAATTATTTGCAAAAAAAAAAAAAAAGACTTTTACAAATTCTTTAATTTTTTTTACATTTTACATTAAAAAATCAACAAAAAAAAAAAAAAAAAAGCCTAAAGTAAACAGTATATCTTTAATCATCATGATTTCAAAAAAAAAAAAAAAAATGAATTGCAGGAAAGCTATTTTTCTTCTTTCTCTATTTTTTTTTTTTTTTTTTTTATTTTGAAATTATGAAAGCAAAATATTTTTTTTTTTTTTTATCATTTTTCCGTCGTATCTTTTGAAAAGAAAGCAAAATAAAATGAGAACAGAATGGATGGATGATCGGACTGATGGTGACAGGTAGACATCGAATTAGTTTAATGTTTGGGACAAAAAAAAAAAAAAAAAAGGAATGAAAAGAAAGAGGTTAAAATATGAAGAAAACCTGAATTTTTTGGTGAAATGAAGCAAGCATCATTTGGTAATGAAGAAAATGATGATAATGAAGAGAGGAGAGGGAAAGAAAAAGAGAGAGAGAGAGAGAGAGAGAAAAGGCTGAGCAAAAATTTACGAAAATTATATAAATTTCATATAAAACTGCGAATAGAAGTATTTAGTTGATTTAGGGTTGAAAATTGCGTAGAAAATCGAAACACACAATTCAACTATTACTCCTGCATATTTTACTGCACTGCAAAATTTCTACCATCAAGCTAACTAACTAACTATGCATAGTTGTCTTTTCATCAAATTGGGTTAGTACATTTTGTTCATTTATGAATACATGCTTCTTTTTTTTTTTTTTCTCGCTCTCTCTCTCTTCTTAATTATTTATAGAAATTTCAATTACAATTTAATGTGTAAAAATAATTTGAGCAGAAATTTTCACTAAGCAAAAAAAAAAAAAAGTAATCAAATAATTTTTTTCTCTCTTATTCTTGAAATAATAATATTATCCTTTAATTTTTTAGCAAAAAAAAAAAATAAGAAAGGAAAAGAAAGAGATAAAAATGCTTACAAAATTTAATGGATTACTTCAAATTTTTACAAGATAAAAAAATAAAGTAAGGAAAAAAATTTAATTTAACGAATATGAAGCAGCAATTAATTTTTCCATAGATATTATTATTGTTATTTTCATTATTATCATTATCATTATTATTATTATTACTATTACTATTATTATTACTATTATTATTACTATTATTATTATTACTATTATTATTATTACTATTATTATTATTACTGTTAATAATAATATTATTATTACTATTATTATTATTATTACTGTTAATATCATTATTATTTATTATTATTATTATCATTATTATTATNTACTATTATTATTACTATTATTATTACTATTATTATTATTACTATTATTATTATTACTATTATTATTATTACTGTTAATAATAATATTATTATTACTATTATTATTATTATTACTGTTAATATCATTATTATTTATTATTATTATTATTATCATTATTATTATTATTGCTATTATTATTATTATTATTGTTGTTTTTGTTATTATTATTATTAGCTGATGCTTATTAAAAGAAATAATTACTTTTTTTTTTTGTTTGAGATAGTGTCTTTACAACAAAATCCACAGATTTACAAATAAAATTGATCATTTTCAATGCATTTTATATAATATATCATAGACTATGATTAGTATGTTTGTGAATATATTAAAATAAATTTTAAAAAAATCTTTTTTTCATAAATTTCAATTATTTAAATTGTCATTTTTCCCTCAGTTTCAAGCATTCAAATATATCATGTTTTCTTGAATTTTAGTTATTCAAATATTTATGCTACCTTTTTTCAGGTATTCAAATAATCATATACATTGTTTTTATTACGGAAAGCACAAAAGCAGTCGGAGGTATCTTTGGCTTAAAAGCTCTTACTGGTGATATGCCATATTTCGGTTTTGGTAATCCATGGATTAATTATCCTAGAGTTGCTCATGGTGGAGGTAAATTATTAATCTTTTTTTTTTTTTTTTTTTTTAATTTTTGCACATTTTTTTTTATTGATAAAAAATTTATTTATTATTTTAAATTTTAAACCAATATTGTATTTTTTTTTTTTTTTTTTTTAGCTGGTCACTATTTTCCAACTTCATCATGGGACTATAGTAATCTATTTGGTGGATTTGGTCATACAGGTGCTTACAATCCATATCAACCATATCTATTCGGTCTGTCTAGATCATCATTGCTAACTCATAATTCTCCCCAAACCATTCCATCGAGAGTACCTAATTCAAGTTTCAGCAATTCCCTAACCATCCCAACAAATGTGCCCAGTTCAAATAATGGACGATACTACAAAGGTAGAGGAAATCCATGGATAAACCAAGCATAAATAGTTTTTTTTTACTTTATTCTACACTATTCTGTCCCATTTTTTATCAAGAATCAATTCAATTTTTATCAGCAATAAAAACACAGTTAAATAATTTTAAAACATACATATCAAACAAAAAAAAAGAAAGTAAAACGTCTTTTTTTTTTTTTGTCATCAACATGAATAGAATTTTTTCTTAAAAAAGTAATTTCAAAGTGAAAATTTAGCTTTATTAATGTAAATTACTCATATGGGAAGCAGAAAAAAAACTGGAAAGCTTACAGCAATAATTGATTTTTTTTTTAATTAAGTATGAAAAAAATCCCCATTTTTTTTTTTTTTTTTTTTTAATCATATTATTTAATATAAAGCATCACTGATAATATATGTCTCATTGCTCTCTTCATTTTTCTTCTCAATTTTTCCTATTCCACAATTTTCAGCCTAAAAACTTTCATAAAATTTTTGAAATTTAAGTATGGTGCAAATTGTATGATTAATATAGCTATAATGAATATAACAAAGTAATAAAATTTCGATTATTTAATAAGTAAATGTGATATTCTCGAAGATGGCATGTTCGTTTATGATGCTCTCACACTACTGTTTATTTCATATTTCATGTGCAACCATAAAATAATTTGTTAATGATTTGAATTTTTTGGCAAAAAATTAGCCGAATTGAAAATCGCAATCTAGAGTAAAATACTGGAATGAAATTTGAGATGCAAAAAATTTTCAAAAAGATTTCATTGAACAATTAATTAATGGATTTTTCACAAGTTAAAAGATGCATTAAATTATTTTTCAAAATATGAAAGCAATGCAAAAGAAATTGTATGATACAATTCAGTTTTTCAGTTTCAATTTGAACTTTCAAAATCTACGTCAAATGCAGAAAGAATTTCTAACTGAAAATTAATTTCTATTTTGACACTGTCAAAAAAAAAAAAAGTAACACCTAATGAATAGCTAATATAAATATTAATTTAAAATTTATCACATTTATGTAATTTGTTACTTCATTACATTCTCTCTGTTCTCTGCAATTTTTACCTATAAATAAAATACTTTTAAAACAAACAGACTATGAGCATTTGAAGAAATAAGTGAAATGCAATAAGAAATAGGAAATTATTGAATTTGTACAATGAAAAAGTGCAGGAAAAAAAAAAGCCTTATCATTATTCAATTGGCTATATTATTGCTAGACAATTTCATCATTTCAACATATGTTTTCTATTGCGAATGAATTTTTTTTCCATTTCAATTAACAAATTTTTTATGAAATTAATATTTTCTAATTGAAGGAATGGAATAAAATTATCGCCACATATAATTCAGTCTAAGAAAGTTAGTTATCCATTAATTTCGTTCAAATTATAGAAGGAAAAAAAAAAAAAAAAAAAAGAGAAAAAGCAGAAAAAATTTTTAATAATATCTTTGTGTTGGAATCAATTTTTTTTAAAAAAAAAATTTCTTTGAATCAGATTTGATCAAAATCATTAATATTTTCTTTTTTTTTTTTTTGCTTTCTTATATTTCACAGATGACTTGGCTAAGCGAAGAATTTGCTCCAGCAATATCAATTTATCTGACAAGCTAATCAATTCAGGCTTGCTAAAGCTCCAAATACGAATTTGGTGAAAAAAAAAAGACTTTTTTTTTAACTACTTAAACTGTGATAGCTTTTTTTTTCAATGATTTACAATATCCATTTCATTTCAATTTTTATAAAAATAAGTTAATGTTGGTTTTATTCGTTCTGGGAGTTAGTTTAGCAAGTATTTAATGAAAAACGCATTTCACTTTTCCACATCACTTTATTGTTTTCTTCTTCGAAACTAATTTTTTTTTTTTTTTTTTTAAGAGGAAAATAAAGAGTTTTATTGATTAATTACTTAATTTTTTTTAACAATATTATTGAAAGGGAAGTTTTCATTTTAAATTATTGAACTGAAATTGTGTATTTTTTAAAATTCATTTTATTTTAAATTTTTATAGACAAAAGGAAAAAATAAATGCGTCTGAATGAGATAACAGATGATTGTGAAGAAAAAAATTCTTTTGATTGTCAATTTTATTTGTTTTATTTTCAAATTTTTTTTTTTTTTTTAATAATTAAAGTAATTTTGCTTTGTTCAGCCAAAAAAAAAAAATCTCTAATTAATTATACTATCGACAAAAATGAGCATGAAAATCCATACTCATTATTTGATAGCCAATTATTTATTAAGCAAAAATAGCATTATTTACCTATAAGACAAGATAAAATATTTGTATTTCTCCTAGATTCATTTATTATTAGCAATATTAATCCATGTGGCAATTAGTCATACTTCAATACTACAATTAATAATAGCTTTTTGTATGTAATATATGAAGATGTTATTCATTTCACAATTGCTATTAATTAAGCTTAAAAAAAATTATTGGCATTAATATTGTTGTTAATCGATAATTGAAATGCGAGATAAAATATTAGTCCGAAGCTATAGCACACTGTTTGATGCTAATGAATGAAATTTGTGTCTAATTAATAAACGAGAAAGAAAGTTTAACATAAAACAGATGGCTTTAGTTCGCATTACTTTATTATATCCACCTGTGATAATTCTCGTAGGTTTGTTTAGAATAATGATAAATTCATCATCACTATCATTATTTCAAACAATCTTTCAATGCTTTTTTAAATAATTAAATTTTTTTCAATTCTTTGAATAGTTTATTTTGTACTCAAAAATACTGACAGGGAATTATTTAAGAAAAAAAAAAAAAAAGATTCGGTTGTTAAAAAAATATTGCAAGGAATTTTATTTCGTTATATTTCATGATTTTTGAAAGTGAAAAGATTAGAAAAAATTGCTAGAAAAAAAAAGTAANAAAAAAAAAAAAAAAGATTCGGTTGTTAAAAAAATATTGCAAGGAATTTTATTTCGTTATAATTCATGATTTTTGAAAGTGAAAAGATTAGAAGAAATTGCTAGAAAAAAAAAGTAATATTCATATTTGATAAAAGAACTGAAGAATACATGGGACATTTTTTCCAAAATTAAAAAAATATTTTTTTTTTTTTGCAGGAATTTAACGACTTATTTATTTTTTGCAATTATTTTAAAAATTGGTCGCGAAAAAAAAAAGAAAAAAAAACAACAAATTATGCAAAGTACATTCGCAAATCTTTTTGCTATTAATTCGAAATGCTCAATAATAAATGAAATGAAATTTTAATGGAAATCTATTTTTATTTTTACCGTGTTCAAAAAAGAAAAAAAAAAAGGCATTATTAGATGTTAAATGAAAATAAGTTGTGCAGAAAAAAAATTCTACCTGTTATGCACTTATTAACAAAAAAATTGCTTCTCATTTGGCAATATAATTTAATTTTTATGTCATTATAATGTGAGCAGAATTAAATTATAAATAGCTGAATCGTTCGCAGTATAATTGTACTATTATTCATGATTATCCGATGTATTTACATTTCCCAAATCGTTATAATACAATTTTGTCGTATATTAATTTTGCTTTATATTAAAATCTAATTAATAAAAATTGATAGCAAAATAGGATTGTATGAAAATAAATGAACATATTAGATTCATATAGTGATGCAAAATTGTCATTTCATCGTTTTTTTTTCTTTCTTTTCTTTTTTTTTTTTTTTTTTTTTTCACGCTTAGCAAATCTCATAAAATTTAGTGAGAAAACTTTTTAGAAGGCATTAAATTAGATCGAAAAACATAAAAATTAACTGAATACTTAAACACATGAATTGTGACCAGAATACTGGTAAAGCGTGCATTTCTAGCTGCAAAACTGGGCTTTTTATGGCTTCAAACGGAGTTTTTCTATTTTATATGCAGATGAAGTTCATATCATAAAAACTTACTGAAAATCAGTTTAATTAGCAGTTATTATTATTATTAAAATATATCACAATCATCAGAGGTGGCTAGTTTATTTTTTTTCCTTTTTTTTTTTCTAATAAATTAGGCAAAATCGAAAGCAAGAATTAAATACTAGCAATAAGAAAATTCGAAAAAGAGTTGTAGATTGAAAAAGTAGGCAATAATTATCAATTAGTGCTAATTTTCTTTTATTATTATTATTATTTTTTCTTTTTTTGTAAATGATAACATATCACTGATGTTAATTTTAAATCCATTCTTTCAATGAAATTTCACACATTTTTTTTTTTTAATATTTATTTTTGCACTTTTGCTTAGTTAATGTTTTTCATACATTTACGTATTTATTGATATCGATGAACATTAAAAATAAAAAATTTTCATACACATCGAAAGTTTATGCTTCGGTAAACGAATAAAAAAACAAAACAAAAAAAAAAAAAAACAAAATGCAGTTGGAAAATTAAGACTGTTAAAGATATAAAAATTAAATATTCAATTAAATCAAATAGCCTTGAGGCGTGGCATTAGTAAGTAATAGGCATAAATCCCCTACACAAGTAGCTAAATTTAGCATTAATCTTTTCCATTTCTTAAATTTTCTTTATTAAACAAACAATTTTCCATTTCCTAATATTTGCATAAAATAAACTTTAACCGAAATTAATTTTCAGCGGATGAAATAAAAAAAAAAAAAAATAGTTATTTTCATTTTTCTTAAAATATTTGCAAGTTTCAAAAAAATAAAAATAAAATAAGGGTAAGAATGAAAATTTGACACAATGTTTGGTTGTGATTTAAAAACTGAAATAAAATATTCAAAAGTAAATTTGTCATCATTTTCTGTCGTATGCTTTTTATTTTTTTAACACTGATAAGAATTTGCCAATCTACTTATCCTTTTCTTCTGGCCAATTTAAAACTTTTCCTTCTTTCACTTTGTCTTTATGTATCTTTAAAACTTTGAGATCATATCAATACAATATATATTTATAGTTAATTATTTTCATTTTGTTTTCTAATTTTGTCATTATCATAATATCCTGTTTAATTTACAAAATTAGTCTTCATTTGAAAAATTTTTCAAATATTTGAAGTAATGTAAATATTATATTCAGATATCCGCAAAATATTGTAAACATTTTAATTATAATGCTATAAAATAGCAATATAAGTCATTTATAACGATGTTTTTAGCTAAAATAAAAAACATCTTAAAAAAAAAAAAAAGAAAATGAATCTATAAGCAAATAATAATAAACTCATCAATCAATTTTAATCATCTAATTTATCATAGAATCAAAAAAATTTTGCTATGACAAATAAATAATTGTTGTGAAAACATGGTTTGTTTAGTAAAATTTTGAAAAAATGATAATTTTCAAGCTAAGCATTTAAATTATGATCTATTTAGTAAGAATTTTTTTTTTAAATATGAATATAATATATGCTTAATGAACTAATCTTAGTTAGAATTATGAAAAAAAAAAAAAAAAACATCCGTTTTCTTATCATAGCTTTTCAGAAGATGGAATAATAATATCCTGAAATTTGATAATATAGTTAGTAATGGATGATAAAGTAGCTCATGAAACAGTACCAATAACAGAAGAAGCTAAAAGAAACTGCTCAGGTAGTTAATACTAATTGCTTTCTTTCTTTTTTTTTTTTTTTCTTCAGAAAGAAATAAAAGTAATACTTAACATTATTAATATTGTACAAATAATGAAAAATAAGCGATAATATAAAAAAGATAATACAGTAGTCAATTAATACAATAAATGAATGAAGCTTTTGTTTGTCGAAGATATCACAAAATTTCTATATCAAAAAAAAAAAACATATTTTTGCAGAAAATTCAAAAGATATGATTGTTTCACTAGAATTAAGTGATATCAGTCCAAGTGTTGTAAAATTAACGAAAGAAAACAAATTAATTACATGTTGTTCTCGAGAAAAGCATAAACCAACGATTTCTGTTTTTATCATGACGGGTATTGGCATATTGCTACTTGCTACAATTATGGGTAAAATTGATTCGTTGAAATTTATTATTATTTTTGTTTTGCTATGAAAAAAAAAAAAAAAAATGAAAGTAAAAATGAGTAATATTTTGGACACTTCGACAAATACATCTATTACTTATCAAATGATTTTTTCTTCTTTTAATTTCACATATTAAAAATGATAAAAGATATAAAATATTGATTGATTAATGCTTTTCTCTTTTTTTCACTTTTTATTCTGCATCATAATCGAAACGCTTAACACAAAAAAGAGGCCACGTTTTTGGGGCAAAAAAAAATGGTCTAGCCATAACGATGAGGACAGACTATATCATCTCTCCATTGTTTCATATATCAATGAATTAAATACAACTTGGAAGGTTAATCATTATGATTATCAATAATCAACAATTGTTCTTTATTATTATCAAATATCAGGCAGTTTTCTATTGTTACTTCAAATAAGAATTGATATTTTATTTTTTAAAGCGAGAGGAGAAATTATTGTTTTGCTATCTTGACTGATAATGGAAAACATGATTTATCACAGGCGGCATACAACCGTTTTGCATCTCGAGGTGTGAATGAATATAAAAAATTACTGTCAACTAAAAGTGGCAAGATAAGTCGAGAATATCTTCTTGGTGACACTGTTGAACATATAAAGGTGTTTTTGATTTTTTTTTCTTTTGTTTTAAATAATTATTAAACTGCAATTAATTATTACAACTAAAAGTGTTAATTTTTAATCGTATCATTTGAGTTGGCTGTATTATTTATTTTTAAACATGAAAACTCTCAGTTGATTAAAATTGATTTTTTCGTTTCTTTTCTTTTCTTTTTTTTTTTTCTTTCTATTAAATTTTTTATTTTTCAGTTATTAAGAAGTAAAAAATTACACCTACCGCAACAATTTGATACACGTTTGCATTGGTCATTGTGTTGGTCCGTTCATCAGGTATCCAATCAAGGTGGTTGTGGATCATGTTGGGTAAGTTAATCCTTGAATAGCGATACAAAACGTTTACTTAGCTATTTAACCTAATGCAAACCTGGAAGATAATTTAACTTATAAATTTCTGCAAAAAATTTGTTTATTAATTGGGAAAAAAATTTGCAAAATGTGAATTGTAAGGGATTTATTAAATGTCACATAGGAAACAAAACAAAAAATGCAACAGAATTATGCTAAAAAAAAAGCATTAAAAAAAAAAAAAAAAGCTAAAAAAAGCAACAGTATCCTTTTAATTTTACTTTTTATCATTTAAATTGGAAATAGAAACTAATTTTCTAATTTTTGCTAATTTTTATTTTTATTCTTATTTCTTTTTTAGGCTATAGCAGCAGCATCAGTAATGTCTGATCGCTTATGTATAGCAACAAATTATAGCAATCAGAAGCAGATTTCCGCAGAAGATCTAATATCATGTTGCACTGAATGTGGCGGGTTAGCATATTATTTATGCTTGGCTTAATTTTAGGTGTATTAAAAAGTAATTGGCATTGCTGGAGGAAGGTTAGAGAAATTAGTTGTTCAGTGATGGATTTTTTTTTTTTTTATTTTTATTTAAAAATAGTTTCTATTTCCAATTTAAATGATGAAAAGTGAAATCAAAAGGATACTGTTGCCTTCAAATTTCGTGAAATTAATTTATATTTTCTAATTATGGTTTTGGAGATTGCAAAGTTTTGAATTATTTGTGAAAAGTAATTTTTTCTATTATTTCCATTTATCGGTTTTTTTTTTTTCTTTTTTTTTTTTTTTTTTGAAGCTGTCAAGGAACACATTGGACACTGTCAGCATTTATCTATTGGCGAAATCATGGCATTGTAACCGGTTGGTTATTAATTACATGTGAATTATGACTAAAAATCAAATTATCAGCGTGTTGCTTTCAAATTATATTTTCTAATTTTAATTTATAAATTTAGGCAATATAAAAACATCATCAAAATGATGATGATTAATTAAAACCACAAAGAACAAAGTCATAATTAATATATGGTATAAAATATAAACAGAAATATGATATGATAATGATGCATATCAAGATGAAAGATAATAATATAATAAAAAAAAATATATATATATATAAATGAATTACAGGTGGTGATTATGGTAGTTTTGAAGGTTGTAAACCGTACGCAGCTATGCCAAACTGTGGTAATCCATGTCCCTTTGAAGATTATCAGAAGAAGGCAACACCGATATGCGAAAAAACTTGTCAACCACTTTATGGACTTAGCTATGAAGAGGATCTTACTAACAGTATATCTATCATTGCTATTATTATTATTATTATTATTATTATTATTATTATTATTATTATTATTATTACGATTTTTATTGCTATTAATTATTACTAAAACTATTATTTATTTATTTATTTTTTACAAATATTTTAATTCATTTCTATTATAATATATAAAAAATGTCATGTAAAAAAAAAAAAAAAAAAAAAAAATGGCTTCAATATTTCAAATAATTAGTATAATACTAAATATTCAAAATTCAAGGTCAAAAAGCTTACTGGATTCGTGCAGAAAAAAGTAGCAATAAAATTGCAACAACAGTACAAGAAATTGTTCGTCGAGCTATTGGAAATGGTTTATTTATATTCAATTACACTATAAATGCAAAATATTTTTTGAGAAAAAAAAAATCTATCAAGATGTAACATTTCAGTAAACACATTACTAAATAGCTAAATTAACCAGTAAATTCTTTCTAAATCTAAAAATTATTCAATATATTTCAGTATAAGCTTTTCTTTTATAATTTAAATGATTTAATGCTAATTTGATCATCGAAAAAGAAAATCTTTCTAGCTGTTCTTTTTTTTTCTTTTTTTTTTCTTTTAGAAATCATTTTCATTATGATTAATCATTGAGTGATATGGAAAAATTGACTAGTCAGATAATTTTAAAACAATCGCGCTAAAAAGGAATCCATTTCGATAATTAATTAGCAGCACTGAGGACTGGATGCATTGTTTTAGTCTAAAATTTTTTATCAACACATCTAAATATGTTTTTGTGTATTTCAAAGTTATGTGTTTTAATTTTAACATTACAAATTACATTGCTCAGTGCTTTTAATTAATCAGCACTATTTTAATAAGTTGATTAATTAATTAGTCAGATTAGTGAATTTTTAAAAAGCACCCTTAAATTTTTCGTTACTTTTTCTTCTAATTACATTCTTTTTTTTTCTCCAGACGATCCAGTTGAGCTAATCAAACGTGAAATTTATTTATACGGCCCAATAGTGGCGTGTTTCACAGCACGGGAAGATTTTCAACATTACGATTCAGGTAATAGTTATTTGTATTTCAGTATTTCACAAATGATTTCGTTTGCATCACAAATGGTAATATTACTAAAAAAAAAATTAAACTCTTTCTATGTGGCTCAAAAAGTCTTTTGAATAGCTTCAAAGAACAAAAAAAAAAAAAAAAGAAAGAAAAAAAAAAGAAAACTTGAGGAGAATTTATTCTTCAAGTAGTGTTTTTGAAAAATTTAAGGAATTTATCAAACTGTTAATTCGTCAATTTCAAAAGAACTTTACGGACATTGCGCTAAACTGCTAGGTTGGGGAGAAGAGGATAATCTTAAATATTGGCTCTATATGAATACATGGGGCCGAAACTGGGGTGACTATGGTACGTTAATTTTGCATAAATGATCAAAATTCATTACAGAAATTTGCAAATCTTAATTCAAAATAGAAAAGGAATAAGTAGGTTTAAAAAAAATTTTAAATTTAAATTCGGTTTTTTCTTTTTCCCATAAATAAAGCAAATAACTGCAAGCTATTTTAATAATGATTAGATTTTTCATGTTAAATTTAGCGATAAGTATTCTTTTCAGAATAGCATTAAAATTTTTTTTGATGTTAAACTTTTACAAAAAATGTCATGTAAGTTTTCGTACAAATAATAGCTTTTCTCATTCTTTTGCAGGCTTTTTCCGCATAAGACAATCGGAATTACCTGAAGAAGCAGTTGCCGGTTTGGTATGAACAGATTGGATTAGCAAAATAACAGATAATCTGTAAATTTTGTCAAATTTCGTAACACATAACGATGGATAAAAATTTATCCAACATTAGAAATGTATGCTTAATAATCGAGCAAAATTCAAAAAAAAAAAATAAAAAGAAATTGTTCGGAAAGATTTAAAAGATACGATTGCGTATTTTAGGAGGAGATGGCAATGTTTTTTACTTCATTTTTTGAAAACAGTCATTTATTTTTATCGCACTATTAGTGAAAAAGATAAAAATAAAAAATAAAAGAAAAAACAATAGAATATGAACAAAGTGAAGAAAAAAAACATAGATAGAATAATTAATTACCTCTTTACAACTAATAACCACTTTCTTCAGTTTATTTAATTTTATGCAATTTACTTAAATTATCTCCTTTTTTTTTTCCTTTTTCCATACACACAATCCAATGCTTAGGAATGAAATGCTAAAATTATGAAAAAAAAAAAAAAAAAATGAAGAAATAAGAAATTTATAAATTTCTAACAAATTTTTCCAATCATGAAAAATGATATCAGTTCATGAATTTTCTTAATGTGCTGCATGATACAAATACAACTGAAAATTATGTTATTTATAATTCAGTAAATTTTAAATCTTCAATTTCAGTTTTATACAATAAGCTATATATTACAAGCTATCATTTCTGCTAGACAATCTGTTAACGCTATCATACAGAAGTGAGAAGAAATGATTGATTTAAAATTTTATGCATTTTGCTTCATCACTTCATCGCTTTTCGTAAATAGCTAGAAGTTCATCAGCTCGAGTTCTCTGATTACGAACCATACATGGCAAGATATAGTCATTATTAAAATTTGATAATTTTTGCCGAAACTGAAATATTAATCATGTTAAATAAAAATTACGAAATTAAAAATTTGCATATTTAAGATTCTTACAGTTGGAAATTTGGAATTTGATTAGCGAATCGCGCTTTATGCATTAGTGATATCGAATTAGTGATAAATTTACTTCAGAACAATTAGTGATAAATTTACTTCAGAACAAGTAAATTTCAAAAAAAAACCACAATTACCCATTGTGATCCTTGAATACCAGCAACAGCTTCCATACCTCCCACTATGTCATCACGAACCTGAAAGTTTTTTTTTTGTTTAGCTATGGTAATCTCTAATAGCATGATGAAAAATCGTAGCATTTTGCTAATGATAACACTATGATAAGTGATAATATGATAAAGAACTCATTTGAAGAATTGCAATATTGCTGCATGAATTGAAGGCGTAAAATTTGATTAACTAAATAATAGAAATAAAGAAGGGACTGTCTAAAATTTAGCACTGTTTTCTTGAAATTTTACAGATTCATTTCGGAACACATTATTACAAAAGATCACAATCAAATAGAAAGAAAAGGAAATTTCAGAGGTACAAACATCGCTGACGACTTGCTCGATCAACGTTTCTTGATGATTCGGTTCAATTTCAACATCGAGTAACTTAACTAATGGCCTAATTGTTGCACCCTGAAAGAATTGCAATTTGCAATTTAGCCCAATAAAAATTGATAAATTTCTGACGGTTGGAACGTTTGGAACATATTAAGGTATTGTCGCGCAATTAAATAGACTTTTGACCTTTAAGAGCATCATTTATAGAATTTTGGAAATGAGTTTAAAATGAAAATTTATTAATTACATTTAAAAGATAATTGAAATAAGTCATTAGCAGTTTTTTTCTCCAATATTATACGGATTATCAAATGATATAATACTTAATAATTTAAATAATTTGCTAATGAAGTTATTATTCTCAATGGAACTGCCATTAATCATTTAATGTTGCATTGAAAAAATTGTTCAAATATTTGATGAAATTTCTAATTATCAATTACTTGTTACAAATTTTACCTGTAAAAAAACTGTGGTTAAAATGACAATAATAGTGGTTGAAACGAACATTTCTTTGGCCAAAACAACATCCTTGTCTAATGTCATTACTAGGCCATAACAAATGGCACCACGTAAGCCACCGTAAGCCATTATAAACTGATCAACCAAATTTATTTTTTGATGTCTTCCTCTATTTGCTAGACATGTCAGAAAATAAGTTCCTGAAAATTGAAACTAAAAATAACAGCAAAAAATGGACAAAATACAAATCAAGATAATTAAATTTTTCCTTTTTTTTTTTTTACTTTGAAATAAATTTTGAGGCAAAGTTTTTATAAATAAGCTTTCTCAACAATTTTAAAAAACTTTTATAATTTTGTTCATAAATCATTTGGCATTTCCAAAGCAATTTCATTAATACTTCATTTTTTTCTTTTTTGAATGAAATTTTAATGAAATTTTCTATGAATAAGTTTTTCAACAATTTTAATAAACTTTTACAAATTAATTTTACATTTCTAAAGTAATTTTGCCGATATTTATTAGAATAAATAATACTACCAATAAATCTGCAAATTAAACACGCAAGCAATGTTGTGCCAATAAAGATCGAATCCCAATAATGTCTATTTGATACTGTTGACAGTCCCAAAAACACGAATATTATCGCTTCACAACTAAAATAATTAATAATATCATTTTCTCTTATTGATAAACTCATTGATAAATGCTAACAATGTATTGTAAAATTTCATCCTGTAACTTTCTTTAAGTAATTACTCAAAAAAAAAAAACACACACACACACACACAATTCTTCTAATTGGGATAAAATTGACTACTTAAAACTTACATTTTGCCACAGAGCACCTCCTTCAACGAACAGTAGCAGCGCAAATTACGGAAGTAGAAGAAAGAAATGCAATTACAATAATATTTAATTTTTTTTCTTTTTTTTGCATAGAATAGTATTACCTTGTTGAAAGAGTTTTTAGGAAGTAGCTTGTTGTAACTAATGATTGCTTCGACAGGTTGCCAGCAAGGTATTGTTTCATCATTAAGCCACAAAGAACGATGCTAAAAATTGCTTGGAAAACAAAAAATAAGAAAAAAAAAAACTAAGATCTCTCCCTGCTAAGCTTTTTTTTTGCATATTTTTTACAAAATGATAATTTCAGTATTTCATTTTTAAACTCTCACTGATGAATTGAGAAAAAGAGAAGAAAAAGGGAATCTATATTTTATTGAGCAAAAAATTATTAAATTTTACTTTTGAATTTTTTAAAAATTTTTTTTTTGCAATTGATTTTCTTTTTTTTTTTTTTTTTAATATCACATACACTGAAATTATAATGATGAAGTTATGACAAAAAATAAAGCAAAAAAAAAAAAAAATAAACATGAAAAAGAGTGTTTGAAAAGATTTATTTATTTTTTTTTTTATTTATTAGCTTTTTATTTAGCTTCAAAAAAAATTATATAAAAATATCATTTTTAGTGCGAGCAGAAGTCGTTAATAACTGATAAGAAGATGCTAGCGTGATAATTTTTTAAATCATTACTAATACCTGAAACTTTATTAGATTAGCTATATTCTCCTTCGGAATTTTAAAATTTTAAAAATAAATAGCTTACGCAAGTATACCGGACAAATGAACACTTTCTGCTATCAAATATGAAAGATAGGGTATAACCAAACAAATTAATGGTTGAAGCACTTGCTGGTTATTCGAATATCTAAATATTATCAGCAATATTATAGATTTAAAAAAAAAAAAAAAAAAAGTTTAAAAGAAAAAAGTCAGAAAATAATTGAAAATTTTCTCATCACAGCAACAGGTAACAGTATATACAAATTTCAAATGAAATGAAATATCTGTTTAAATAAATTAATTTAGTAAAGAAAAAATAAAGAAGCCGATATAACATAGTTTGAGTGAAATATTTATCGTTCAAATTAAATTTAACACTACTGGAACAAAATTCACATATTTACATATGGTTTATATTAAAAACCAATTTCATATTATTAAAAAGAAATTTTTCTTTTTTTTTGATAATAAATCAATTTCCAATAATTTATGTTTGATGTCTATTTCTTACACCATAAATAAACATATATAATATTGCAAAGAAAAAAGACAAAAATTTGTTGCATAATTAATTCAAACTAATATAATAAATGTGTGTAATTTTTTTTTTTTTAATTAAATTTCCAAAATATTTTTTTTTGTTTTTTTTAATAAATTTTCTTTTAAAAAAAATATTTTTGGAGAAATTTTTAAACAAAAATGAAATCTGTTTTTTCTGTTTTTTTTTTAATTAAAATATATTTTCAAAATCAAAAAAAAAAAGAAAAAATTATTACTTTGTTGCTAAACCAGTGATAGCAGCACCAACAATTCCGATAAGTATTCCACCAAAACTGACTAGAAAGAATGATATCAATGCTTTAATGAAATCATCAGCTTCCAAATTCTCCGATTCAATTTTAGCCATCGCTGCTAATGCATGATACATAACCTATATGCTATAAAATTAGCACTTCTCTCTCTCTCTCTTTCGTTGAATATGAAAGTGTAACTTTCTTTCACTTTTCTTATTCATCTTATAGATTTAAGTTTAGCAAAAATTTTCCGATAATAAAACTCTCTCTCTAAATCTTTTTTTTTTTTTTTTTAAATTTAAAAAATGCTACTTGGCTACTGTTTGTTTTACTTCTGTAAGAATATCAAAATGATCTCAATTTATCGATTAAATTGATTGATCACGTAAGATTGATGAACAGGGATACTTTTTTCTTTTTGTAAATTTAAAGACATTTCTTCAGTGAATATTAATGCTGTAAAATTTGATAATCTTACAATTGTTACAGCATCGTTTAACAATGATTCGCCAAAAACACAAATATATAGCAGCCTATTAACATTGATTTCCTCGAAAACACTAAGTACAGCAACTGGATCCACCGCGGAGATAAGTGTGGAGAAGAGGAATAGATCGATCCAGGGTATCGAGATCGCGAAGAATGATGATGCCAGAAATAGAATAAATCCTAGAATTTATTCGTTTTTTTTTTTTCAAGAATTTCTATTTATTCTGCATTTTCGGAAAAAATTTCAGGAAAAAAAAAGAAGTTATAAATTTAATGATAAAAATCTATTAAAATGATTTGGAAAAAAAGAAAAATGAACCAAAGATAAGATGATTTTATCAAAACCTTCAATTTTAATTCAACTATTTCATTCTTTCCAGAACTTCCAATTCATACATTTTGTGCAATTCTATGATATATTAATATTAAAAAAAAAAAAAAAAAAAAATGAAAGAAATTTAGTAACAAATGTTAAAAGTTTCTATATTCAACTCGTACAAAAAAAAAAAAAAAAAAAGAAAAAATTTACTAAATTAATATAAATTAATTTCAATTGACATATAAATGCTACAGAATAATTGGTTAATAATGATTGTAATTAATGAGATTTTGAAGTGGAAAAAAGAAACAGCTACCGACAGATGCAATATTCCAAATTGTTCCTAACACAGCGTACAATATAATTGTGCCAAAATTATCAAAAAAAGCCTGATTAGGTAAAGCATAACCAGCATCCAATGCTATCGGTGGTAATAGATACAAGAAAAAAAAATCTGCAATTTTTTTCGTTTCTTTTCTTTTTTTTTTTTTTTAAATAATAAATAAATCAAAAGATGTGAATTATTATAGAAAATGATATTGTAATTGGGTTGAAATGTTCACCTGGATGTAAGTAGATTTCATGTGACCAAAAGCGATCCATTATACTTCCAGCAGCAAAGCCGACAAGAATTAAAAGAGCAGAATCAGGAACGATGGTTAGTCGTTTAGACGAATGAGATACTGAATTTTGAAAGCAAATTGAGAATTTAATTAATTTAAAATTCACTGTGATGGCAATATTTTTGCAGTAATAATTTAACTCTAAAAGATATTAAATAATAGAATTAGTTTTGATTACTAGTGCTAACAGCACTTAAAAGGCCTTCAATTATATTGCTAATTAGTGACAAAGTAGATTAAAAAAAAAAAAACATTTTTTTTTTTTTGCCCATTAATCGGTATTAATTATCAGAGTGATAGTTTTTCAAGGCAGATAACCGCTTTAAATTGATAAAAAGAAAAAATATATACATTGTGTTAAAATTCAAATTTACTTTATCACTTCCTTGTAAGAAAAAAAATTATTTAATCTCTTTTGTTTCTGCATGCATACTAGAAAAACGACATATTATTTAATTTAAATAACTTGTTTTAACTGCTGCAGAAGAATTTTTCATATTATTGAGAATTATTTTTTGCACAAAAACAATTGAGTAAATATTTTTGTTTGTGCTGTGAAAATAAAAAGTTTAGTTAATTATACGAACTTATTTTAGCTAATACAATTGATAAAAGCCATAAACAAATAGAAAGAGGTGTATTCAAATCATGCCACTCAAATTCCATCATAAACCACAACATTGCTAATTTCGTTGACCTGAAATGAACCTGAAATGATTTGGAGCAATTCAATCTTACAACAGTCATTGGAATTAGTTGCTTGACAAAAATAAATAAATAAATAAATAAATAAATACGTATCACATTATGTTACACAATCTCCAAGAATTGTTTATTTAGATGTGTAATTAATTTTCAGGTTAGTTAATGATTAGTTTAATGATAAAACAATTTTCACGCATCACATAAAAACTTTCCCATTTCCAATTTATTTTCCCTTTCCGTGCAAAATATTTCAGTAAAAAAAAGATCAGTCGTAGTTAAAGTTACCAATACGTTGAATTAATTCAATTTTATCAGTTAAATTAGTTACGCCATTCGTCCAACTCATATCAGTGAGCAAAGCAATAAGCAGGTAACAATTAGCAGTAAAGTGATCTCAAGTAAAAATTTTAAATAATATTAAAAAAAAAAACGTTGATATTATCATTCAATAAAAAATGTTATCTTTTTTTTTTTTTCTCTCTTTTCATTCAAATAATAAAGAAGCTCACAGCAATAGCATTTTTAAATGCTTATATAATTTCACACTAATATCATTAACAATATTACTTGTAAAAAAAAAAAAAAAAAAAAAAAAAACTATTCATAGACAAATATTTGACATCAAATTGTATGTGGAAATGAGTTATTCTACAATAGATGACAATTTTAACAAGAGTTAAAACAATTATATTAATGTTAATAACAGCAATAGGTCTGATAATAATATCGTCATAAGACTAGTTCTAAACTATTATCACTTGGTTAATGATAGAGGCGCGAATTATATGGAAAAGTGGCATTTATTATTGCTGTCAGCTGTTGTAAATGATTGTTTTCATCAAGTAAATTTCATCTCTGCCCTAATAAGTAGTGAAAACCAGTTTGTTTTGTTATGGAATAGCCTTTGAATTGTTGTTACCGCAAATAATTATTAATTATTAAAAGTTTAACATTTCCATTTCAGTGTTATTCATGTTACAGTGTTTATTCTTCCATAAATTGAATGAATTGTAATTGCAAAGAACTGTGCAACGTTAACAATTTCCAAAATCAACAATTCATATTAATATTAGTATTATCTATTACCACATAATGTATTCTTTATTCTACATGAATATACTTCTTTTTCCTTATATACAAGCATTTCTTTCTCGTCTATTTAATTCATTTTTCTTTAGCTAGTTTATTTTGTAGCACATAAAAGAGAACATGTAAAAAAAAGAAAAAAAAACGAAAGTGAAAAAAATGTAATAAAATATACTTTTGATATAAAATTGGTGACACAGAATGAAGTAACCTAAAGTTAAAAAAAAAATTAAGCTTTTTTATAAACAGAATTAAATTCTTACACATCAGTATAATGATTCTTTTAGTTGGTGTTTTATTCAACAATTTAATACCTGCTACCTGCCTATACAACAAAATGAAACCTTCCAACATTCAGATTTCTTTTCTTTTTTCTTTCCTTTTTTTTTTTTTTTTTTTGTTTTTTATTTTAAGGTCAATTTTACAGCTTCTGCTTTTATCAGTGTATAATTATTAAATCGTACTCTCTTCAAAAAATTTTCAATAATAGTAATTTAGAAAAAAATGAATCTATTCGAATTGTGAATATTTTTACCGCATTTTTAAAATTATTTCTCAAATACGCAAAATACAATTATTTTGCATTTATTTCTTATCATTATCATTTAACAATATTAATTTTATTGCTATCATTATTATCATTAACAGCATTGCTCTTTGCTATTATTATCATAGATATTACTCATTTGCTATTATAATCATGAATGCTGAAAAATTACAACTTGCAATCATTTGCATATATTAGAGTTATCATTTGTTAACATTAATTTTATTGCTATCATTATTATCATTAACAGCATTGCTCTTTGCTATTGTTATCATAGATATTGGAGGGAAGTAATCAATAGGATGTGATTTAGAACAATGCTTGAAATGATAGACTGTATTAGGTGAAGAGGATCGGAGTGTATGGATCGCAAGGTGTTGGCGAAGCAAAAAAGGAGAGAGGAAAGAAGGACAGGTGTGAGGGATGGTGATCGATGGATGGAAGTGATCAATGCTGTACTTTCTAGAAGACTTCATTGACATCGGGTAGTGGTGTGAAATTATGTTATAAAGGTGATAGTGATGAGAAAAAATCCTCTTCTTCCTGATTTCAATCTCCTGTACGATTTAGTGAGCACTGATAATATATACATTGCGCTATCAGTTATCAGTTACTGTAGTAACATTATGTGGTAGCACATCAATCACGCTAGCAGTTATCAACAGTATCTAGAATTATGATTGGTAAATTTGTTGTTTTCTTTGTTTAGATTTTTTTTAGACTTATTTGTAAACTAATTTTTTTTTTTTTGTTTTTTTACGGTATTCTTATGATATGGTATTAGATATGGTATTCTTATGAAGCAATCCTGTTGCTTACAAGTTAGATTATTAGTAAACAATCTAGCAATTGTTCATAATCATTGATGAACTTTTCTGTTATTTATTATCATTCGAGTAGTAATGATTAATTTAGTGTGTTAATTATTTGATAAAACATAAAAGCAAAATGTTGATCACTTCCTATCATGCCTCTACTCATTAAAACAATTTTTTGTGAACGATGATGAATTGAAGGCATGTCGAGAAAAGAAGAGAATGCAGAGGATATGTGTATATAAATGTTTGATTACTTTTACTTTATCATTTGTTGTCAGTATAACTTGCGTTCCCTACACTACCATTTTGAAATGGCCAATTAACTGGTTCCCGTCTAGGATCTTTTCAAGTTTTGTAATTTCTGGATCATTTATTGGAAGTTATTTGATTGTGCTTCATGTTCTTTTCATTCGCCTTTTATACAATTTGAAGATTCTCTAAAATTTTCCTTTCATTAATTATTTCCAAAGAGATAAAAAAGAAAGATGTGAAATTAGAAAATGAATTACAAAAAATAAAAAAATAAAATTTTCCGCGTCGATTTAAGAAGAAATTTCAAATTTGCTATTGTCTTCTTTTCCGTTTAAACGAAACAGCGAATTATTTCCAATATAGTTAAGTATCAGCTGATTTTTTTTTTTGTTTTTAGTAAAACTATTCATAATTGCTTTTCTCATCCTCAGCTCTTCTTCTCTTGCTTCTGCTTATTTCATTTCTCTCACCTATGACCTCATCCGAACTGTAATCTAGTGTGAGAAGAATACGAAAAAAAAATTTACGATATATAATCGGCTGTAGCATCAACTAGTTCCTGTGATTAAAAATGATGAAAAGTTTCCGGTAAATTGTCGGAAATTATTTCATTAAGTATTAATGATGATACTAAGCTTTTATTTCGATAGATTACTATCATGTGATCCGTCGTTTTTTCCTTGTTCATTTTAATTCATTTGCATGATCATATTTTGAGCTTTTTATTTGTTATCACTGTAAAGAACCATCAGTTATTACTATCATGTAGTTTTAAATGGTATCAATTAACAATTATTTAGTTTAGCAAATGATGTTATTACCTTAAATGGACCAATTTTATAGCAGGAATGTTTTTTTTTTTTTAAAAAAGAAAAAAAAAAAAACAAATTTTTCAGTTAAAATGTGTACACGAAGGGCAGCTATAGCCGTGATCATAGGTTTAATTATTGGATGGATTTTTAAGACACCTGTAAATAATTCTAAATCAAATGGAACAGTTAAAAAGGATTTCCAATCAATTCGAGATATGTTCGAGTAAGTTTTGCTTCTTCTTTGCATTATAAATGAAAATTATCATAAATCATTTCTTTATATATATAATATATAATTAATTATTATAAATAAATAAATATAAATAATTATTATAAATAATGATAAAATAATATATAATTATATATATATATATATATACACATATAATTAATATATACATATGCTATAAGGATGGAATTACAAATAAAACAACAAAGTAGGCTGTACTTATTAAAATAAAAATTACAAATGAATATAAATTTGGAAAGGAAAGGTAATATAACTTATGTGATAATCTGCTGTTAAAGTGGTATTTTTTCTTTTTTTTTTTTCAAATATATTTAAACAGAAACAATTTCAATATTTCTTCTTTTTTTTCCTTGTTAATTTGCAGCAAAATTTTATCTCGAGAAAAGGAAGGATTAGCATTTGCTGTTTATAAAAATAATGAACTTATAGTCGATCTTTGGGGTGGTTATGCTGAAAGGTAATTAATTGCATTTTGTTACTTCGATCACTATTTCTCTTTTATTTCAAAATTTTAATAATTTTTAAAATTTCATTTCAAATAATAAAAAATTAATAATTACCTTGTATCCAATATTAAAAAGTAATATTTGCACTTATTCTTAAGTCATAATAAATGAGTGATAATTCAGAGGATGTATCAGCTGATTGCATTTTTGAATTAAGCGTAAAGAATAATTTATAGCATGTGTAGGATCAAATAAAACACCGATATGATAATCTCATAAATTTTATATTGAAGAAAATGAAAATGAAAGAGAGGGTAAATAATCAGAAATCTAATTATCATAGCACAGAGCTGCACTTCGAGAATGGGATCGTGATACGATGTCGTTGACATTTTCAACAACAAAAGCAATTGGTGCATTAATCATTGCTATTCTTGTTAGTCGAGGACAATTACAGTACGAAGATAAGGTTATTATCATTTATAAATCTTATCATAGCTATTTATGATTATTTTATTCTTTTTAAGTTCTGATATTTCAGGTTGTAAAATATTGGCCTGAATTTGGTGCACATAACAAGGAAAACACTACTGTTCAATGGCTTGTTGAGCATAAAGTAAAATTTTTTACAGATTAAAAATCATTTGATAGAAATTTTAAGTATCTGAAAAAAAAATATATATATATATGTTCATCATTCCTAGGCAGGCTTAATTGTATTTGATGCTGAATTGACAATAGAACAAGCTCGAGATCATCGTTATATTTCTCGCATTATAGAACAAGTTTGTTTTGTCACCTTTTTTCTTTTTTTTTTTCTTTTTTTTTTCATTTTATTCTAAATTCAAAGATTTTTGCAATTTTTATTGTTTCCAATGATTTCTTTGCAAAAAGATATGAACCGAAACAGTTACTCAGGTTCTCTCTCCTTTCATTACATCATTATTTCATTTAATTGCTAAATTTTCATTTTCATCAAAATAATTAACTTATTGAAAAATTTTCAGACAAAACCAAGATGGCCTACAGGTACAGTAGTGGCTTATCATGCACTAACATATGGTTGGCTATTAGACCAAATTGTTCGACGAGTTGATCCGCTAAAACGTAGTGTTGCGCAATTTTTTCACGAGGAAATTCAAAAACATATGGAGGGTTTGTTTTGTTTTTTAAATTGCTTCTAGAAATTACCTAGATGATTTATGGTTATTCAAAATTTCATTTATTGCTAAAGAATTAGTCAATATTGGTTGACGCATTAGTTTTATCGCATTTTTTTTTTTTTTTTAATTGTTTTTGTAAAAAATATTTTTCGAAAAACAGATAAGTCGCGTATTTTCTTTTCTTTCATTACTTCTAACATTGTAATAAAATATTTCCTTCATTGCACTATTACACAGATTTATTTATTTGCTCTTCTCACATTTTAAGAATGTTAAAATGAATTAGGAAAAAAGGTATGCATGTGCAAGCTAAGAAATGGTTTTGACAAAAAAAAAAAAAAAAAAATTGAGAAAAGAAAAGTCAAATTAATAGAACATGAAAATGATAGTTTAAAATCTTTAACAAAACTTTTAAAATAATTTTTTTTTCTTTTTTTTTTTTTTTTTTTCATTATACACGACACAAAACTACTAATAGTACTAAATGACAATAATTTTTTGATTTGCAATTTTTCTTTGCAATGGTGTTTCTTTTTTTTTTCCAAATTTTTCATGTAGAAAAAGAAGGAAAAAAAAAAGAAAAGAAAGGCGAAGGGAGAAATTATATATTTAGATTAACGATTAATTAGTGTGATTTAATTACAGATAAAGATTTCTATTTGGGATTACCTCGAAATGAGCATTATCGAGTGGCTCGCATTGTTAAAGCAAATGTTTTTGAATTCATTTATGGAATATTCTCCTCTCCGAAGTTTTTTCCAGTCATATTGCACTGCACCTTGAATTATTTTCATTGTGGAATGTTTGATGCTGGCAGATATCCATTATGGCTTAGTGTTTTAAGTGTTAGCCTTTCAAAGACAATTAATTAATAGAAAATAAATTTGCAATGTATATTAATGAGTTACTTACTTGACATTTTTTTCTTTTTTTTTTAATCATTTTCCTATTATTTCTATTTCAATATATCGTTATGTTTTTAATAAGTTCAAGGAGGAAGTACCATACAATAATCCAGCAGTTCGAGAAATAGAAAATGTTTCAGTATTAGGTATTGGAACTGCACGAGGACTTGCAAATGTTGTTTCCACCATATGGAGGGTAATTTATTATTGAAACCTTATTTTTAAATTTTTTACTCTTCCAACTCCGAGGATCATGAAGATCACTTCACTACATGATCACTTCATCGGTAAACCAGTGAAAATATTGCCATAATTTTGGGCCTAAAAATAACATGCAATAATTATATTTCCATATAATTCGCCAAAAGTAATTTATTCATATGAAAGAAATTTTAACGTTTAGAGAAATTTAATAAGTACGGAGGTTTGGGAACGAATAAGCACACCGGTAGAATATACAGAAGATGGAATATCCTATTTCAAGGCCTATCGTGGTTATGGCTTCTTCTATGAATTACATCCTGTTCGACCAAATGTCTGTTCTTATCTTAAAATCAAATATCCATCATTCACTATTGTTATTTCACTGCTAAATAGCAATTGAAATGATGCAACAGAAATTAGAAATTTATCCACTTCTTCCTTAGTTCTTCTTCAAATAATGAGCAAAGCGGGAAGATCCAGAAGACAGAAGGAAGAAGAAAGCTGTAAATTTATATTATAATTATTTCCTTAAAATACTTCAATAGGAATCAAGTATCAATCTTTGATCTCAATCAATTATAAGATTTCTATTATAACTGTAAATTAAATATTTCAATTCTATTACAGGCGTACGTTATCACGCACTCTGGTCACGGAATGCAAAACTTAATCATCGATCCACTCAATAAAGTCTGTCATTGAATGAAAATTTTTCAGTATTTTTGAAAATTTTTGTAAAAAAAGACTTTAATAAGACAGATAATACTAAGTAATTAAATTATTGCAGATTGTAGCAGTAATGATCCGAAATGGTATTTCATGGAGATATGGTGCACTCGATGAAAGTTTTGCTCTAGCAAGCGACATCATCCGCGCTACTGATCATTAAGCAACTTTATAAGACAAAATAGTAATTAATTGATTCTTTGCTTATTAGAAATTTTTCACCTTTCATCCTTTTAGTACAATAAAGCAATACAGCTGAGGAAAAGAACGGGAGAAGGAGTTCTAGAGAGAGTGGTCCAATTAGCTTCAATTAATGGTTATCAGTAGTCGTTGAACAAACAAATAAATTTGGCAGCTTTTATGCCAGAAAATGATTATGTTTTTGGATTTTTTTTTAACTTAGTTTTCACATCTCAATTTAAAACTGCAAGTATTTTTCTCAGTGTTCTATAGGATCTACTTTTGATTTTAGGTGGTGTACCTTTACAGTTTGACTACGTCAGATTCAACACTTCAGTTTTTTTTTTTCTTTTATTATTATTAGTAGTAGTTTAATTAATAAGGCGCAGGAATTAAAACAGATAAAGCTGGGACGAGAATAAAACTAATCGTTTTCACAATTAGTTATTTTTATTTAAGCATTCAGCTCTATTACATGCTTGTTGGCTGCCTCATACACACCTCATTAGTCTCCATAAAATTTAATATTAGTACTTGAAACAGGACTAGAAGTGAACAAAAAAATGACTAGTCAATTAGTGGCGATAATAGGGAATAAATTAATTTAGATAATGATTCACCTAGATTCAAACTGTGTTCAAATTCCAATCATTTCCAGAATGCTAGGATGCTAGCATCTTTGTTATAACCTACAGTAGAGTGTGTAATTTCAAATTCAAAGGATTCATCTTTTTACTAACAGTGAAATGTTTTCTTTTGTTTTATCATTCACCATGTCAAATCAGGAACCTGAGGAACGAATCAAATATTCTATACCTATGAATATACCCATGATATGTTCGAAATTAGGCATGATGAAATTAAATGGAGGACTGTCAACAAATTGGTAAATTAGTGACGCAAAACTTTAATTATGAGGATACAGTTTTCTAAACATCATGAATATTTCCTTATTCTCATTTTTGCAAATCCATGCACAATTTTGATGATGCACATTAAAACATATAAAATCAATAGACACAAACCGATCAAGTTATAAACTGAAGAAATTTTTCTACACGTTGCCTTGATTAGAAGAATAGAAGACTATTCAAGCAAGATTTGAGAAAAAGAAGACCGTGTTTTTTGAGAAAATAATTTTTTTTTTTGATCTTTGTTTAGTCTCCCTCTATTGCTAAAATTTTAATGAAATCTAGGACTAAATTAATAAATCGACTTTCAGGGGGAATCCTTCCAGCCTATTCTAATGTAAAGCACAAAACTGATGGAATAATTTTACAGTAACATTACCTTATCAAGAGCTATGTCCGCCTTTTTTTTTTTTTTTTTTTAGGAAAACAACGCTTTCTTTTTTTTCGCCCTAGGGAAATTTAAATCGGAAATAAATTTTACTCCTCACTCAAACGAGTTCTCTTACGAATTCTATGCGACGAGACTTTTTCCGTTTTCTCTTCCAAAAAAAAAAAAAAACAGTTCTGGATAAAAATTTAAGAGTCTAATTGAAGTGATCTAAACTAATCTAGCTATAGACCCTAAACTTTAATGAACCGGAAAAATAATAGGAGAGGTGTTAGGAATCAGATATAAGGTAAAACAAAGGCTAAGATAAACGAAGTATGAGAGCAAGCAAGAAAGTAAACAGGCTACTTGCTCACTATAACCTGTATTAAAAGTTTAAGCAATCTACAGCATTTTCGGTTCTTATCGCAATCGTTGACTTTTGATCTGAAGACTGCTCGTACTAAAATACAATATTCTTGATCCAAAGAAAGAAATTTCCCCCTTACTTTTACTGTCTTTATCTGTGCGTGCTTCAAATGAATACTAACAAAAGTCTATCAGTTTCATCAGGTTTGTCCGATTACTACTGCAAAGTCTCCGTTGAACGTAAAATTTTGGATATAACTAAATATCGGCTTCTAGATAAATAGCTGCAACACAATGCAGTTAGGTTTTAAAAGCTGTAATTAACCATACATATCTATTTGATAACGCTAAAAAAAGTTGTTCAGAAATTAAGCAATTCATATGTGAAAGAATTTTGTTTTTGGCAGCACATTTAGCTTAAACTAGTTCTTAGCCAGTAGTTTCAATAAAGAACGAGCAAAGGAGAATGTATTAAAGTTGGAAATAGGTTAAGACAATAAGAAATTGAAAGAAGCCTAACAATGACATTAAACCTGCAAGGAATTAAAGGACAGTGAAGTAAAGCGACAATGATAGAATACCTACAGCAGCAATCATTCTGGAAAAACTATATGAGCTAACACGATGAAATCCATACATTAACGTAGATTTCAGGGTGCACTTCACTGTATGACAAAATCACATTATAATTTAGTAAACAGCTATTAAGCAGACAAACGAGTAATATGTAGATATCAAAGCAACCGTCATTTGGAGATAACCAAATGAATAATTCAGTTACAATCAGCCCATTAGAGCGAAGATTGATAAATAAGGAAAGAACTCGTGGCAACTATTTGAATCGTGTAAATATAAAATACATGTATATCACCAGATGGAGACCACTGACTAAAATAAAGAACCAACATGAAGTTGTATAATTCGACTATTTTACTGGGAAAACACTTAAGAGTATTTCAACCATTCCAAAGCCTTCTATTAAGTGGAATATGAAGTAACAGTTGAAGATTAGAAATTTCACTCTGCCTGAAGAAAAAGTAACGAATATAAACGAAAAAAAAAAAAAAAAAAAAAGGAAGAAAACAATTAAGCAGTACTTTATCTGTCATTGGCCTATTTAAATGGGAAAAAAAGAAACGAATCAGAAGCGTTGTCCTCTAACTCCGGTTTGCCGAATATGGAATGAATCTTTACTGCCTTTCCACATGAATAAGCTCTCTCTTACTGAAATTGAGCTCCCGAAGTGTACGATAATGATCTTGGTCGGTGTACACTCTTTTCGGATAATCAAGGACAAGCTGATGATCTGTAGGATAAAAACCAAGACCAGCAATAAGCACAAATATGGCCTGCAAAGAATGCATACATTTTTTGGTGAATGATGAAAATAATTAAACATGAAACTTTTCGTATTCAAAATTGTTCAATATGCATTTTCACTCGTATTTTAATGATTTAATAATCAACAAAACGTGAGTAAAAGATTTATAGGAGTTTATTGAAAAATGTATTTATTTAACATATGGCTGAGTGTATTTACCAAACAAATACATAAAGATGAATGTTTTTTGAAAGATTAAACCATTACACCCTTTTCAGATATCGCTGCACAATTTTGCATTTAATGGTAATCTTTGAGCAAACGAGTAGAAAAAGCGTTTTTATTTTTCTAAAAGACCTATAAAACGATTTAAGAAATTCTATAAACTTTACTTTAAGAGTAGTAGTATCTTCTACTTCTATCATTTGACGATTACCATCTGGGAGACGTAATGACAACAAAAGGCGACATCCATTGCCATCTGGATCCCCAACACATTTCAACCATTCATCTCGATCAATCGTTGTTAGTTTGCTACCACTATCAATGATACGATCAATATCCGACCAATCATTATCTATAAAGAACTTCCTAATTTATTATGCAAAATAAACAGTCCTGCATAAAATATCGTACATACAGCTATTACTTTAAATTAAAAACCGGAATTTTTCAATGGTACTTATAACTGCCAGCACTAGCATGGGTAAATGAACATCATTTAAATCTTGCAATAAATTAACAAAGAAAAAAAGTTAGCTNTATTACTTTAAATTAAAAACCGGAATTTTTCAATGGTACTTATAACTGCCAGCAGTAGCATGGGTAAATGAACATCATTTAAATCTTACAATAAATTAACAAAGAAAAAAAGTTAGCTACGATGAAAAGAGTATACCTTCGCGAGGCTTTTTTGGATTGCTGCAATCGTCATCCATCATTTCATCTTGCTGCCAAAAATGTGCACGCTTTCGAGTTGCCGTTGAAGAATTCTGCGCCTGTTACGAATGTGTTAGGAATATCTTACATTTTTCAAGCGATAAAATCAGGAGGCAACAGCAAACATTCAAAGGACGCCGCCACATAATGGAACTTCAATGAAGGTGAAAAAAAAAAAAGATTCCCTTCTTTAAAAAGTATATAAAATAAAATTCTAATCTTTATTTCCATGTTAATTACATAACAGGGATGCTAAAAATTAATACGTGGCAAAAGCAAAAATTACATCCATATACTGATTTTGTTCACAATCCTCTTTTGATATTAAATGTTGAAAATTGCTTGACGTTGGTGCAAGTGTCAATTGTCTGTCTCGCGCACCGAAATCTGGGCAAGCGTCCAAAAATGTTGTCACTGAAAGTAAGAATAAGAATACCCGGCTAACACAAAAAGTCATTTCTGTTACAAATATCATAAATATTTTATGCTTCTCTCTGACTACTAGCCCAGTTACCACATAACGGTGAAAAATTGTGAAAGGAAGAATAATGGTTTAGTTCCTAAATGGTAAAATTAATTGATTGTGAAATCATACATACCTTGATCACAGAAAGACATGGTATCTTTGGCCCCAATTGTAGCCAGCTGTTCTCCTGTACGTGGATCAACTATGAAAACAGCTGGATAAGTATACATACGATAATAATTACTCACTCTATTTCCATCAGCCGAATCTTTATGTACCTGAAACAGCTTTCAAATTTGAAAATATTTTTCCCAACTTATATACCATGATCTCTTCAAAAGATACGAAAATATCTGGGAAAAAAATTGTGAACCTGCCAAAAGACAAAATTCGATCTGAGAAGTTCTTTTACAGAAGAATTAGACCACACATCACGATTAAGTATTTGACAGGCGAATTCCAGATCATCTTGCACATTTACAAGCAACCAGTGTCCACGCAACTGCGCCTCAGCGCGAACCTAAAATGTTAATTAATCAGCTAGAAGTCACCATTGACTAAATTATTAGTTACTCTGTTCTTTACCTTCCTAGTGACAAGTGGCTTTTAATGAACAACTTAATAGTGTAAGAGGATCAACTACTAGTGTGGGGACAAAAGTTGTGAGATTATTTCACAGTGATAATAGAGTCAGTATTTTAGAAGAAAACTGAATGAATGCCTTTGTTTTATTTTACACTGATTTGAATAAGTGACGATGCGTATACTATTCAAACATAAAAACAGCAGGTGCAATAATTCTTCAAATTGTATAGGTTCGAAAACTTCAAAACTAGAAAGTAAATTAATGGCATCTACCTTTTCATCTGTTTTATTAAATAATTATATTGAATGCTTCCAAATAGATCATGATTATGAATAGAAGCTAACAGATTTTGGAAATATGATTACACTGCATGATATCAAACAATACTAATTTGACCGGTAATTTAGAAAAGAAAACAGAGAAAGTAACTGACAGCGTCCCAATCACCACTGAACATAATATCCACGGGAGGACGAAAAAGATTTTGCAATGTTACACGCTTAGCAACCGTCGGATCCGGTGCATTTCGCCTATTTTGTAACATAGCCATGCGCTCTCCTGAAATTGAGACTTTTTAACATTTGAAAATACATGGAAACAAAATAAATCCTGCATTAGTAGGAACATGGAGGCATATTTATGAGAGGTAACAGCTTACTTAAAAACAAAAAAAAAGGATGACACTAAAAAAATTTGTGGTTATGAAAAGCACGATTTCCATAAAACACATATAACTACCCCAATTTTTCTAAACAACCTTCACATAAGCGTTCAGGTAGCTAATGAAATGTTGTTGGGAAAAAATGGAAATAACCTGCTTCAGCACGAAAATCACGAGCCGTATCAAAAACCGAAGCACCATGTCGCCCGTTTTGTCTGTCTAAAAATAACTAATGAAATATCCTTGTTGAAAAAATACAGTGATTTGTATAATACAGATTCTTATAAACGATTCGAATGGTATATAACTCACTGTATTGCTGAGCAAATGTCTGCTCTATAATAGCTCCACGTACAGGCGCTATTGGCTCGCGCACGCTGCTATTAGTGACCGTTGCCCTAGAGAAATTCACCATATGTCTTACAGAGATATTATATTTTTGGAATTCATTTTACATGTCTTAATATAAACGCACAAAAGAAAAAACACCAGAATTAAATGACTAATTTAGTTTATATTATAATAACAGATTTGAAATTCGTTCGTATTTTTGATTCTTTGGTAAGAATAAACGAAAAGAATATTATCTAATGAATTTGGAAATGGAGAAATATTAATCTTCTCATTGAAAACTTTTCAGTAAAGAAAAAAAAAATACGACTTGAAATAATACACACATAATTTTTCTTTTTTTTTGAAAATAACATACACATCATTATTAGAATGGTTAAACCGAGGATTCGAAGCTTCACATATATTACGATGTAGTACGGTAGTATTACGGCGTCCTGTACCCCTACTGATGCAAATTACTTCCGATGACTCTTCACCGTTTGGTGCTGTTGATGAGGACGGTTGAAGTTGTTGAAAGTACAAATCTATTGCCACTTCCAAATTACCATTACACATTTCCAGGTACTGGGATGCCTCTACCGCATTCGAACAGCCTAAATTCAAATTTTCATTTCCATACTCTCAACTTTTAAAATTTAACGGGGAAGCAGACGAATGGACGAAAGGAAAGGGAAGGGACGGAAAAGGTGAGAAGGAGGAATTTGCTGGAATGATTTATGATGTGACTGACTGTAAGTAATATTTACTGACGACCCCTCAAAAAGCTATATAGGTATGGAGAAAATAAGTAATCATTGCAATATTTTCAGCCACCACTCATATTCTACAATCATTTGCTTTCGCCCTCAAAATTCTCTAATTACTTCCTACTATTAGAAATGAGATGCTAACTCGTCACTCACTACAATTTGAAAAAAAAAAAAAATGGCAAATAGACGAAAGTATTCGACATTTGGATAGCATTCAAATATCCAATTTCCACAAAAATTCAGGACAAAACCGTGATCGACTTAATTTTAAGTCATAAACAACTACACAGTACTTTTCAGTACCTTTGATGTTGCACCATTTCATAGAAACCCTGTTAGGTTTCACTACAGAATGCGAGTCGACAGACTTTTACTATGTATATTTATCAAGGTTAAGTTATGCAAGATTTAAGAGCATTATTTCCAACTGCAATAAACAACCCTAATAAAACGAATTACAAACTTACCAGTAATGGATCGGAATTGTGCAGCGAGGCTCCCTTCGTTATCAGCCATTTTAAACCTAGCAATTGCTGCTGAAATATTCCTAAGAATGATCTTAGCTAACTACAGTCTTAATTCATTCAGCTAACCCTTGATCCCTAACTTCTACAATTAGCAAACTCCCTTGCTCCTTTTCCCATCCATCCCTTTTCCAATATCTCTAACTTCTCAAACCATTGTCAACGCTTTACGCTACAATAAATTGGACACTGTGAAATTGAGAAAAATTGCTTTTAATTGATTTCTAATATTCGTTATTGGGAATTATACTACTTCATAATTTTACTACTACTTCGCAGTACTGCCTTACTTAAAAACTTCCCAGAAACATTCTTATAATGTTTTTTCACTCTGTCTTTATAAAAATTCTCGACTAATTATGTATCTTCCGGAATAGATGGTCATTTCTTAAAATAAATATCCTAGATGTGAGAGTGAGAGAGAGAGAGAGAGAGAGACCCGTCTAGCCTAGGCCTCCAAACTACCCATTACACATATCTGAGATTAATTTGTGGATAAAACTTTCGAGGTTTTATTCATAATGACATTTTTGGTTTACGTTGGTGTAGCAACGATTGATCGACAATTAGTTGGACGACGATACTGCTGCACTGTCGAGAATGCACAAGTGATTTAATGTTGGATGGAAAATAGTAAGGGGTTCGTAATTGAATAAGGAAATAGTGTAAATATTGAATGGTGACAAAAAGGGATGAAAGAGCGTAGAAGGGAGATGATGAGAAAAGAGCAATAAAAACACTACAAATAATCACTGTGATAGGACAGGCTGAGTGACAGTGAAAGTGACAGGAAGTAACTGTCAATGTAAAAGTAAACAAGTTACTGAAAGATTAAGATATGGTATAATGTGTTTATTGTTACATATGTATATATGAGCTTTATCGATTCCATTGATTTTGTTATAACTTCAAACTCGAAATCAGCCTGTTAATCTGTTGCATTGCTCGAGCTATCCGTTGGCTTGACCCTAATGAGGCCGCAATGAATGAGCTATCCGATTGCTTGACCTAGCCAGTGGTCACAATCGTTAGCATCTTGTTAAATTGCTTCAAAATTGCGTCTTTATTCTTTCATTATCTAGTATCGAAATATATGAAGGAATTAGCTAATAGTTAGCACAGTTATAGAATAATTATAGTGCAATTGTGATAAATGATAAGACCGAAAGTTTCCAAAACAGTAGTGTTGTAATTCGGAGAATTTGTAATTGAACTGAATAAAATAGAGATTGGTTTTGTTTACAGTAATTTTTCAGGAGGTGGAGGAGGTGGTAGATGGCGATAAATGTTGACTATTACTTGAATCGGATACGTTCCACAGTAACTTCAGTAGCAGCCCAAGTAAGTAATGCTTTACCAGGGAATCCAGTAACGCGTGACTATGAGGTATTGTCTCAAGTTGGCAGTGCTGGACCGGCATTTAGTTGGAAAGTTTACGCGGCTCAGAAGCGTTCCACGAGAAAGGTAACTCTTTCCTAGATAGTCTGAGTAATGTGTGATATGCTGATTATTTTTTTTTAACGCAATGTTTAATATTTTACGGCTCCGTATTCCATGCATATTATCTCTCCTATTGTTTGTTTTATTAATTTTTATCGTAAATTATACTTCTAAATTCTAGCCTGTTTCGGTTTGGTTATTTGAGAAACGAAATTTGGAGAAGTGGCCAAAGTACGAGAAGGAATTGTTTTCAGAAATTTTGAAAAGAGGAGTATCGCAGCTTACTCGATTGAGGCATCCACGCCTTCTCGTGATTGAACATCCACTTGAGGAATCTCGGTTTTTTTTTTTCCTTTTTTTTTTTCCGTAGCGTTGTTGGTCGTTATTTTTATCTTGGACGATCTGTGATAAAAGAGTACAGAAAAGTTGTAGTTAACAAATTTGATAGTGATGGTTGCTGTTTGATAAGTATTTTTTTCAGAGACTCGTATGCTTTTTGTACAGAGCCTGTTTTCGCGTCGTTGGCGAACGCTCTTGGACATTTAGATAATATAACTTCACATCCGTCGCATTTAAATGGTTTCGAGCTTTTGGATATAGAAATTCGCTATGGTCTCTTTCAGGTAAAGAAGTGTTTTTTTTTTCTCTTTTTTTTTTATTAAAATACTATTCCTAAAACTTTTCACATTACATAATGAAATTTTTTTAAGATAAAATGTTTGAAGTATTGCAGGTTATTGAAGCTTTGTCATTTTTGCACATTGATGTACGAATGATGCACCGAAATATATCTCCTGAAAGTATTATAATTAATGAAAAGGGTGAATGGAAATTAGCAGGTTTCGATTTTGCAGTGCAAGGTACTCAAGGTACCAATAACCAGGTGTGAAATTTACGAACTTTTGCCGGACAGTTGCGAAGTTCCAAAACATTGCTGAACTTCGTCAAGTTATAAATTATAAAATTTATTCAGCTGTCAATTTAGCTTTGTCAATAATTATGAGACTGTAATAGACTATTTAAGGAAATTAGCTTCTTTTCTTAGCATTTTGCCATTAGCTCATTTTTCAAAAACTATTCTCTAGGTGTCATATGAAATGATGGAATGGAATCAGCAGACAATGTCCGTTGTTCAACCACTGTTGGATTATATGGCTCCAGAGTATGTAGTTGGTGGTCGATGTGATCCTTACGCCGATATTTTTTCATTTGGAATTATGGCTCTAACAGTTTTCAGTGGAGGAAAACAACCATTTGATAATAGGAATTCGCTGGATAATTTTCGTAGAAATATAGATAAGGTTACGGCTTAAAATTGATGAATTTCCGTTGTGAAGATATCGGCAGTGAATACCATTATTGTTTGCAGTTAAACACATTACCTATATCATTCTTCACAAACGTTCCTGCCGAGCTTCGTGACGATCTGAAAATGTGTTTGAATCTGACACCTGATCTTCGGCCCGACGCTGCTCAATTTTCCAAGGTAATTCTAATTTTATTATTTACAAGTAGTTCTAATTTGGGAGTAATAGTTATCATTTATGGAATATAATTTTACTTAAAATGTGGGATTAGCTTATTTTAACCATATTCGAGTGCGATTTATTTTACAGATTGTCTACTTTGATGAGCCATTAATTCGGACATTAAACAGTTTGGATTCATTGTGTCAAATGGACAGCACTCAGAAAATGAATTTCTTCAAGCAGTTGCCACAGTTTTTAGCAAAATTCCCAAAAGTAAATAATAATAATTATAAATTCTCTGGAATAATATTCTTTTATCCATTTTCATAGTTCTTTCAGTGACATGATCTTCAGTAATCAGTAATCACTAATGCACTGCTTTTGATGAAGTTCATCTTTTGCAGCGACCGCTTGTGCAAAAAATTCTACCGCAGCTATGTGCAGAATTTATTGTAGCAGAATTAGTGCCGTTTATTCTTCCAAGTGTTTTCCTTATTGCTGGAGTAACCAGTAACGATGAATTTACTACTGCCGTTTTACCGCAGTTAGTTCCGATATTTACGCTTGAACGGCCATACCAAGTACGTTTACTGATTTTGGCCAAGGTGATATTTTTAGAAGTTTTTCATGTTCCTTATATTAATAAACAAGAATTCGTATTCATTTTCCTGATATTGCAGATTTTGTTATTGTTTTTACAACATATGGATTTATTACTGCAAAAAACAAGCGAACAGAATGCTCGTAAATATCTGTTGCCTCTAATTTGCAATGCTCTATCTAGTGAGACGGTGAAAATCCAGGTAATATGGAAGATTTTTAACTGAAAGTATTTCTTCCTTTACCTTCTTAAAGATTTTAGTTTGGTAAGTTATTTGAAGGAGAAACAAATATTTCCAGGAGCTATGTTTTTCAATTATTCCAAAAGTTGCTACAATGATCGAGAGGCAGTCTATGAAAACAGAAGTTTTACCGAAGCTGTTGCTGTTAATTGTTGATGCTGGAGGAGTACTAGCTGTGAGGCTTACATATTTTGCTAATTTGAGTGTTTTGACCCCTCCCCTCCCCAACAAAAAAAATCTCTGCTGTGTATGCGAGCATGCATATTTATTATATCTAGGTAACTAATCAATCCACATATTTATTTATTTGCTTTGCAATTATTATTCAATCTTATGGATGAAAATTTCAAATGAGAACTACATTCTGTAAGTTCAAGCAAGCGTGTTTATTATTGTGAATATCGTGAAGTATTATTTTTATAGGTGCGAGTTCAAGCATTGCTATGTGTAGGAAAATTGTTACCGCATCTGGAATCGTGGATGGTATCGGATCAAATTATTCCAGCTTTACCTAAAGTGACTAGTCGAGAACCAGCAATTCTTATGGCTATTTTGGGTATGTTTCTGCTTTTTCTACTTTTTATACTTCAACTAATTAGAGAAATCCACTAAAACACATCTTGATTCCAAGCTAAAGGAGCTGTGATAGTAAAAATGTTTTGTATTGATAGCTTGGAAAATGGATAAAGGTTTATAAGGGAAGAATATCTTTTGGGGATGAAATTATATTATTTCATTCGTCTGCTATATTTTCAGGAATTTACAAATTAATATATGAAGAGAGTCGTTTCTGTGTTACTCGGGAACAATGCGCTAAAAATATTTTACCTTTTTTGATTGCATCTTCAATGGAAAATACATTGAATATGCCTCAATTCGAGCAGTACATGGCATTGATTCATCGTATTCTAAATAAAGTATTGTTGCCTGCTAATTTTTTCCTTTTTAGTTTGGTTTTTTTTTTTTCTGTATCACCATATTACAGATTGAAAAAGAACAACGACAACGATTGCAACAGCTAAGTGCTAGTCAAGAAGAACAGCGGAGTATTGGCGATTTTGATGGTGTTCTTGGACAGCAGGGTGCTCAGGCTAAGGTTGTAATCTTGTAACTGTTGAACTACCGTTCATATTATTTGAATATTTTAAAAGTTAATATAGCCTTGGAAGTTTTACAATTTTGCAGGTTTTATAGAAATTTTATAGATTTCATTATCCGACAGTCTCTCCGACTTGGTTATCGATGCCCCAACAGACATAAAAACAAATGGCATTAATAAAAATACCGTGAGCAACTATTTTTTGTTAACTTAAACAGTAAGAAGTGCACAAAATTACCTACCAGTAAGGTTAGTGTTTAATGCTAACTTTCGATAATGTGTTGACTAGATTCTTTACTTTTGTTCACTCATATTTTAGGGGCTGTTAAGTCTTGCTGATAAGAAACGATTAGCTGCTGAAAAAGAGCAGAATCTACGAATGCGTAGCCAACCAAACCTTTTACAACCAATCAGTACTAATGGAAGCACGAATAAGAATCAGCTAACGAGTTCAGGTTCTACTACCTCACCGATCGATTCTGTTCTTGAAGATGTTGGTTGCAGTTCGCTGATTTCGCCCTCTTCTGTTTCATCCGTCCAGATTCCTCTAGACTTCTCCGATTTTCTTACCACATCATCAGTTTCTGAAAAGGTTTGATCATTTACTAATTATTTATCACTTTAATGGTCGGAAAAGATGTAAAAAACGATCATATTCGATCTCATAGTGCTTATTCACTTGAGAGTGCTGTATTTCCTCTCCTGTTGAATTATTTATTTTTTCAGCGAAGATACACTTTTTGTTTGAAAATATTCAGATTAAAAATGAGGACGTGCTCAGCAAAATCGATAGTCCAATTTGGCCAGATCCATTCAGAACGGAACCAAACTCATTGGCATCATTTATGTTTCCACCAGCAGTTAATTCAGTTAGTTTACCCAGTCCACCAGTTGTGCAGAATCCTGTGGCAAGAAGTGGTCCAGTCCGACAAATTAAAGCGAATCCAGTAGAAAATGTATCATTAAATAAGATAAATGGAAAGTTAAATATGTCTGCTCTGGATGATATTGTGTGTTTTCCATCTAAACTTAATAATGAAAATAACTTCTCACTGAACTCGCAGAACATTCATTCTAAGCAAAATAACCTGATGAATGATTCCTTTAGTGATCTGTTGGGATAAATAGTTATATGAAGTTTAGTATGAAGTAGAACATAGTGCGATTTTAATGCCTTTAGTTAATTTGCTGTTAATATTGTAGCTGTCGGTTCCAGTAACACGGTTTCGTTATTTTTCCAATCAAAGCAAATCTGAGCACTCTGTAGGACATGTTAACACTAAGAAGCCACGAAACTTATAATTTCACTTCTTGTCGAAGGAGGATAAGCTAGAATTTAACTCTTGTCATTCTAACTATTTTACGCTTCTATACTTCCCAACATTTCATTTTTTTTCGGGTTTGTCGAGTTTTACTTACCGATATAACTTTTGTAAATACAAGTCAATTGTTTTTTCTTGGTTTTTCAACATCAGCAGTGATTCTCTCTTGCTATGGACATAATTTGTTTATTATATATCTCTTTGTTCACAATATATATATATATATATATATCTTTTTCTCGTTGCGAATATAGTTTTTTGGCCAGATAAAATTGCGACTCTTGTATTCGTCGATACGGAGCTTTCTGTCACTTGTATCTGATCACTGTTGGCTTTTGGCTTTGTAAGGTAGGGCCAAAGATAATGTTAAGGACTCTAACATAGCAAGGCATTTCCAAGTCCACTGGTATCCGCCGGAAATTCCTTGTTATGTTAGAGTTCTTAGCCAAATGTTTAGTTCTGTTACACCATTGCAAAACTTCGTGGTATTCATTAATCAAAGTGAAAAGCAGTATTAAATGCATCATTTTACTTTTTCTGTATCTTTAAAAGTTTATGGTAGCATGTTTGTTGCTCTATTCAATACTTTGTAAGGACTCAGTCACGTGCCCAAGAGGAGCACATCAGTTTCACGAGATCCTCGGTAAAAAAAAAAAAATAAATTATGGTTATGAATTGGAGCCGAAGAAAAGTAATTGGTAGTAGTGGTAATGTTATAAACTTATATGGTATGAAAAAATTGTCATTTAGACATTTTGATAATACTAATAATTAGAAATGTTACTGTACATCAATAGTTGAACAACAGCGGGAATTA
>RCAB01000476.1:0-46738 GCA_003640385.1 Setaria digitata | reverse complement strand
TAATAATAATAATAATAATAATAGTAATAATAATAATAATAATAATAATAATTTATAATAAGAATAATGATAATAAATAATAATAATAATAATAATAATAATAATAATAATAATAATAATAATAATAATAATAATTTATAATAATAATAATGATAATAAATAATAATAATAATAATAATAATAATAATAATAATAATAATAATAATAATAATAATAAATGGTCGTATTGTAATTAATATTCAACGATTATTAGTAATGAAAAATGATTGGTAAAATCATTTTTGTATAAAAAAAAAATGTTTCATATAAAAAGTAATAGATATTTCAATGATTCATCTAAATTTTTTCATCTTTTGAAATCAAAAAGAAAGCGAAAAAAAAAGGCAAATAAACCTCGGGAAAATGAATACTTCTTATCGCATCCTTCCATAAACTAATATTATCAGTGTGTCGATAGCATGTTTGGCCACCTTCTTTGTAGAAACGATTCTGATAAAAAAAAAATGAAATGGAAAAGTTTTAATTTATAAAATTGTAATTTATTGATACTTCTAATTTCCCAATAGTATACTAAGTTATTATTTATAAAATAAAATTTAAAAAAAAAGAGATGTATTGAATGGAAATTTTTAATTTACGTATTACTGTTTTGTAGAAAATTTATTGAAAGTTTTGATTTCCTAATAGTATACTAACTTACTAATTATGAAAAAAGTTGAAAAAAAGATGTGCTGAATGAAAAGTTTTGATTTACGTGCTATTAATTTGTCAAAAAGTTAATGAAGGTTTTGACTTATTTATTTATTTTTGTAGTATAGTAATTCATTATTTGTGCATTAATATGACAGGTTAGAAAAAAAAGTGCAGTCAGTTAAATGAAAAGGAAAAAAAAAAGNTGCTATTAATTTGTCAAAAAGTTAATGAAGGTTTTGACTTATTTATTTATTTTTCTAGTATAGTAATTCATTATTTGTGCATTAATATGACAGGTTAGAAAAAAAAAGTGCAGTCAGTTAAATGAAAAGGAAAAAAAAAAACAGCCAAAGGAGATTAAGTAATCTGAAACTGTTGCAAAAAATATATATATAGGAGAAAAATTAATTAAAATTTAACAATTAGATTGAAATATTCAAAAAATAGTTCAGTAATTTTTTTCCGCTTTTTGTATTGCTAAGGAAAAATTAATTAATTAATTAACCTGATCAAGATCAAATATTTTAGATAGTGGTACAATATCGGGGGCGAATGAATGTCCGAGCCTTGCCAATAAAACACCATTGGATAAATTTTGCTCCAGTTCAGTTTCATTTGCTATATCATCCGTTTGAAGGCAATCTTTTAACCAACTATAATTAGTTTAACTGATAACTGATAACTGTCATACTCATAAAATTTAAAAAGAAATCATTCCAAATTTCAAAAAAATATTAATATTAATTTGAAAAAATTTTTATGGAAAAGTGCTACAGAAAGGAATGAAATGTTTATTTGAAGAATTTTATAAATTCACAATTTCTTTCTAATGAAATAAATCAGGGAAGAATAAACCCATCTAATAAATTCACTTTTCAAATTCTCAAATTTATCATCCTAAAATTATTAATTTTTCAAGATGGGAGATCATACCATCAATTGAGTAGTTATTAAATTAATAAACAGACAGCTAAATTATCTTTTTGATTAGCACAGAATAAAGTTTTCATATCAATATTTTAAAATTTTAGAATAATATGCAAAGTGTTCTCTTTTGTCCCATTTTTTTTAATCGATTTACAAACTTTTGCGATTTCAAATTAATTAACAAAAATTAAAATTCAAAAATAGCAATGAAAAAAAACGAGAAATGATGTCATCATACTTTCTCACTTCTGTTAGTCGTAGCAAATATTCATATGCCTTTTCATTTTCTCGTTTTTCATCCAATTCCTCGATAGTATACGACGAATTGATATCTGTAAATTTCATAGATGTGATAAATTGATGTTATCAATTTAGCTGATAACACTGTTCGTACAGTACTGCTGCTTCTGCTTCTGCTAACAAATGATCGAAAATTTTTTGTTAGTTAAAATAAAATTGATTTCTAAGGAAAATTTAAATCTTTATAAATGGGTAGATAGGTACTTTGTCCATTAATGAATTAAAAGTAATCATTACTTCGAGCAACTGATAAAATCTCATTATCACTGCTTTCTTCATTGTAATTCCGTTGAACTATCATCTTTTTCGTAGCAGTTGTTGCTGTGATCAAAGTCTTATCAGTAATTTCATCCATTTAATTTAATTAAGCGAGACGATAATGGAAGCTATCTTAAATTACTCAGTAAGATTTAATTAGTTCTCTGAGATGTTTAAATTGGACTGAATTATGAATTATTGTAATAAACTTAATAGCACAAAACTAAAATAAAAGCATGCAATATTTTCAGATAAATTAATGAAATTGTACAAAACGAGAAAAATTAGATTAAGTAATGAAATCGGATATTAGGGTATAATTAGACAAAATCCTAAAGCACACTTTTATTAGTATTAAAATTTAAATAATACAAACATCTAGAAATTTCTATCCATTAATTAATATATAATTAAACAAAATCTTAAAAGTGTTAGTATCGAAATTTATTTAATTATTTAACAAATTTTGCCAAATAATTATGCTTGACCTTGAAGTCCTGCCTAATTATACGATAATTAGTGAAAATAAAAATCTCAGAAACATTTCTTCAACTTATTTGTTTACTATCATCTAATACATTCGGCTAATTTCATCGTTCTCACTCCTAATTAGCTTCTTTTTCTTTTGCGTTTTTCTTACCTTATCAAAAATTTCCATTCTTAACTGTTTTGTCAAATAGAAAAAGTGCTTTTAAATAATTGAAACTGAAATATGGATTTAAAAAAATTAAATTAAGAAAGAAAAACGTTATAAAAAAAATTAAATAAATTAAGGAAAAAACAAAATTATAAAAAATTAATTAAAAGGAAACAGAAAGACGACCATTAAATTAAAAAAAAATTGTCAAATTAAATTAAAATCAAAAAACGAAAATGTTAGAATGAAAGGGGTGAAAAGTAAATTAAAATTATAAACTATTTCACATTATAGCTAACTGAAAAGTAAAATGATCTGAATGATTTCAATTGAAATGATAGAAACGATGATTTTCTATGCTAAGCGGGGGGAAGAAAGAGAACGGATCAAAATCATTATCAGTTAACGAATTATAAAGGTAAGAAATGGATGAGTGAAGTGAATAAGGAAAAAGGGAAGTGAGAGAGAGAGGAAGAGAGAGAGGGAGGGAGAGAAAGAGAGAGAGAGGGGAAGAAAGGATAAAATGTGGCCATGGAAAAAAAGTTTATGTATTTAAGTCTAACTCTTATCAAACAAAACTTTCAACCATCCAGTTCAAAATTCATATAGTCATAATTAATCCAAACTTTTGTTTTCATTTTACATCGCTTTTTTTCGAAGTAATTAAATCTTCTCATTACTGTCCTTGCCGTTACTTAATTCTTGCTTTGATTTATCATTATTTATTATTATCATTTGCTGTTATCATTATTTATATTTGCTATTCATTATTACTCCCTATTATCACCATTTATTATTATTATTTGCCATTATTATTTATCAAAACTAACTATCATTAACTGCTAATTGCTGTCATTATTTATTATTATTATTCATAATAATTACTATTAATTATTATTTGTTACTGTTATCAGTTATTATTTACCGATTTTTATTTTTTCGCGATATAATTATTACTATCAATATTACCAGTCTTATTGCTATTATTATTTCAATTTTTTGTTTTAATTATTGCTATTACCTGTTGCTGTTATTATTAATTAATATTAATATCATTACTATTTTTCAACTATTGTTGTTATTGTTTTTTCGTGACAGAAATTAACATCGCTGATTATTACTATTATTATCATTATTAATTATCATTAAAACTTCTGTTATTGTCATTATTATTACCAGTTGCTATGAACCTGTTCATGGGACAGATTTGTTCTCATGTGAATAATGATGAAATTTCGTAAAAAGTATAATTGGACAACAATTTGTTAAAATTATATCGCGAGCGGAAAAAAGAAGTTGAAAAACAAAAGAAAAAAATTGCAATCATTGAAATTAATTACTAAAAATTGCCATAACAGACGGGAAGAAAGGAAGGAAAAATGGATGACAGTTACATATGGAAAATGCTTATCACTAAGTTCAATTGTTGATTAGCAATAAAGTTTGAATCATCGCTTTCAAGTGAAAATTTTAAATGTTCTTTTAGATTATTTAGTTCATATTTCAAATCAAAATTTCATATTCGTAATTGATCATGTTTCATTTTTTGAATCGAAATTTCACATCTCGTCTATTTCAAGTTAAATATTTCAAATTAAATTGTTATCTTTCAATTGTACAATTTGAAAACAATTTAATGATTAGCCGTAACATCTAATATATGATTAAGAAAAAATCGTGACCTTTGATATAAAATGAAACTTGATATAAAAAATATAAAAAAGGAGAAAAGAAAAAAGTATATGCCTTTTTCAATAATTGCTAATGACGTAGTCTTCAGTTAATTAATTACTCAAAGTGACTTAATTACTAATTTTTGCTTTAGAAATTAGTGGCTATTGTTTATTTGACTAGAGTTAGTCCTGTGAAAATGCTATTTAATTAAACTGCAACAGCCTTTTTAATTTCAATCCGATTTTACTTGATAATTAATTTTTGGTTCAGCAAAAAGTCATCAGTTGAAATTATCAAGATGCTTTACGTTTATTATTTCTTGTTATTTGAAAGCCGCAAACTGTCACCATCTTTATTAATTTTTTGCCTATTTTATCTATTTACTTTTTTTCTCGTTTCCATTTCTTTTTTTTTTTTTTTTAACACACCTTATTTATTACTTAATTGCCATCCCACTTATATTTCTTAAAAATTAACATTTCTATAATTACTTTCACGATTCATATTATAATTATCATTTTTACTTATAATTGTATTTTTTTGCTTATCATTTCGTTCCTTTTTTTCTTTTATTCAAAATTTCAAAAATTAGTTTATTATTAATAATTTGTCCTTCTGCATAAAAATAGTCATTCATTTTAATCAGTTTTATTTTGGTCTGGTTGTTTTTCTTTTTTATTCAATTCATTATTAAACATCCTATTGCTTTCCATACGTAATATTAATTAATTTCAGTATAAGAATGAAAGTATAAACAAAACAAAACGATAATTAACAACCAATGAAATTAAAAAAATAAACACCAATCCATTCTCTTCTTCAATTTTTTTTAAGATTTATTTTAAATCCTTTTCTTTTCAGATAATTTTAATAAGAAGAAAATTTCTATAAATTATTGGTAAATTTTGAGGAATTTTTCAGTTCCAACGGAAAGATTTAAATTTAGGCCTTCTATTTCACATTGTAATATTTTCTTTTCTTTAACTTCGTATTTCATTCATTTAAATTTTCTCCTCAAAAAAAAAAAAAAAAAGGCACTTAGCGATGCTTCCTAATAATAAACAATAATACATATGGAAAAAGTTAATATAATTATACCCATCTCAATGGTAAGTAGTTAGGGATAATAATAATATAATGCAAGTAAGTAAGGTAAATTCTTCCCAATATTTTATGAAAAATTTGGTGAAAAAAAAAAGAAAATTAATTAGAAATGTATCAATTCTCTATTTGCGCTTTTCTAAAATTAAAAGTTCCATACAAATTTTTCAGATTATAATTATTTGAAAATTGGAACGAATATTTAGTAAAAGTGAGAAAGGAAGAACTATACCGATAAGACAAGATATAAGTTCATTTTTTGAGTTCTCAATTCTACCAATTAGTAATAATTTTTTCTTTTTTATAAAAATTAATAACCATTACTGATAAAAAAATGTGGCATAAAATTAAATCAACGATAAAATTTATCTCACTGACAGTAATACACTGCGATGTTTGCTCGAATTATCCTGATAACTTATCATCTAATTACTTAATTGCTTTCTTTTATCGTACTATTTCACTGCTACTCGTTAAAATCTATTTCATCTAAATGTCTTCTATTTATGACTAAATTTTATTCTTTCATAAATTTCCTTCTTTTTAAAAAACTTTCATAATTAATACATCGCTTATAATGCTTAGGACTCTCATCTGTTACGCTTATCACTATCATATCAAATTACGTCAAAGTTGCATATTTATACTCACGTTTACGTATACACGTATACACCCACTCATACGTAATGTTCCAGAATTGTTGGTCATATTTATAAACGTTAGATGGTGCGAGCAGGGTGGATAATTATTTGCGTGCGTGTATCGTGCACTTACACACATTTATGTATATGTCTCATCGGAATGTCTGCCTGGTCTTATCAATACTTAAGCAACTTTGATAAGTAGTTTGCATCACTGGAGATCTTTTTTTAAAATTCATTTCAATAGAGCCTAACAGCAGGGGAAAACATCACATCACGCAAACTCATTTGCATTGAATTTTTACTGATAATTGTTAAGGTAGCAAGCTGTTCCTTAGCCAGTTGTTGAAATTGTAAAAAGGAATCGTCGATAGGAGCTTTTTATGTTTGAACAATCTGCCATCAAAAGAAGCATTTAGCATTTCAGCATTGTTTAATTATTTTGTCTAATTAATTATGAGATTACTAAATGATCAGTTTTTGTCAATTAATGATAAATAAATGAATCGTAGAAGTGGCATCATGATTGTCCATTTTTAATCTAATTCTCTTCACTGCTGTTATTCGACGCTTTATGCAGTGATAGGTCAAAATTTTAGCATGCTTTTTATTTTGCTAATTAAAAAATTACATTTTCTTTCGAGAAAAAGATATTTTAGTATTTTTCTCCGTTTTCATACTTTTCCCACTCTTAATTTTCCGTTCCTATTGAAAAAGTGTGAAAACGGAGAAAATATTTTCGATATCAAATGTTTTTTATCTCTTTTTCATTTTTGGTTCGAAAATTTTTCATCATTCTAATGCTTTATTTACCAAAAAATGTTTTAATATTTTCGAAATTTCCAATATTTGATTATTTCACTACTTCTACTAACTACACTTTGTGGTGCAAAATTTTTTGTTAAATTAGGAAAATTGATGACACTTGTACATGCGAGAATGTTTGGCAGTAAAAAGAGAGGAAAGTTGATTAACAAATACTTGTTATGATAAAATAAATATGGTATTAGCAGGTTTAATAGAATAATCATCTAAAGTTGCGCAGATATTTATAATTACTTGAAAAATTAAACAAATAAAAACGTTGAAAAAGATGATAGAAAAATTAATGAAAATTTTATCCAATTTCCTTTTTTTTTTGTATAATTTTGATACTCAACAAATATATCAACTGTGGATATTGTTCTCTCTTCCTACATACAATTTCTTCCTTTTTTCATCCCCTCTTTTTCAGTATCAAATTTATGTTTGTTGATTTTAACACACAATTCTAAAAGGCTAAAGATTGAAAAGTAAAATAACAAGAAAAAAATTACAACTTCTGCTAAGTAGTACTAAATTTTGTTTGATTTTAGTGCTGTTTGTTTGAAGTTTATATAGTTTTTCTTTTTTTGCTCCTTTATAAGTAATGAATTGATCGTTAAAAATAAAAAGGAAAAGCTATTTTTCTCACTTTTTTGTTTCTTTTCCTTTCCTTTTTCCTCTTTTTTTTTTTTTTGCATATTATATACAAAGTGTTCAGAGTATTCAGAGTTCATATGAAATGTGCAATTTTTCCGCCGTTTATTATTCATTCTCCAGTATTTTTACTGCTTTTTTTTTCCTAAAAATAATGCTTTTATTCAAATAGAATTCCCCATCATTATATCTTTCTACATTTTCAAAAATTTTATTTAATTCAGAAAAAAAGCGAAAAAATAGTGCTTATAAATCCATATGTATTTATTTTTCCATTTCAAAGATTGAACTGTTGCATACAGGAATTTATAATTTTGAGGGAAAAAAAAAACAAGTAAAAAGTCTATAATATATAAATAATACATGGACGCTTTTTTTTTTTTCAGATAAAGTAAAATTTTAAGAAAGAGGAAGAAGAAATAGAATATTTTTCGATGATATATCATAATGATAATGATAATGATAATGTTATTGTTCATCTACCATTCAATTCATATGATTATCAGCAGGATCTCTCGATACGTTAGGAAAAGATAGAGAGTAAGAGTGAGAGAAGGAGAGGGGGCGAGAGAAAAAAAAACTTTTAATTTTTGAAAACTTTTTTTATTTTTTTTGCAGAATTGGTATAAATTGATTCAACAAAATAACGTGATGGTATCATGGCGTTTCAAATTATTTTCTGTTCCTAATCGATTGGTGCTACGACGTTTGCTAATTATTGGTAGTGGTGGTGCAACAGTTGCTACGGCTTTTTCTCTATGGCAAATTAATTTAAGTGGTACAACACATTTCCGTAAAGTTTTGGTAAATTTACTTTTATTTTTATTCTCCGGAAAGAAATGGAAAAGCAAAAAATTTCAATAACTTATTGAGAATTTAATTTTTGAAAAGTTTTTTTTTCTTTACAGTACTTTTATGAAAAATTTATTGTTGTAATTTTGATTCTTATTGAATTACTTGGCAAATATTCCCAATAATGTTTGGTATTTTCAGCTAAAATATATACCTATTTTGTTATCCAATTGAAATATATGAAGCTTTCAAGTTTTCTATTCCTAACTGTGTTGAAATTTCTTTGGTTTTATGAAAATACCTTTTACAGGCTGACAATGCTGATATCCACATTCAACTTAATAAACGACTTTCTGGACAATTACCTACACGAAAAGATTTAATCCGCGTTTGTTTTACATCACTAATATAGCAAAATGCCGGAATGAATGTTTTTTCTTTAATCTAAATCTGATCTTCCATTTTTATTTTTTAATTTTGCAGGACTATTTGTCTTTAAAGCTTTGTCGTTAATGTAATTTCCAGGTTTTTTTCACTAGTTTTTTTTTCTTTTGAATAAATTTTATTAATTCACTAACTGAAGAGAAAAAGAATATTGCACAGTTTTATTATTCAGTCACTAAAAAATGACCAGTTCGATGTCCTAGTAATTGGTGGTGGTGCCACTGGTGCTGGTGTCGCTCTGGATTCGCAAACCCGAGGTATGAAAAAGTTTTTAATAGCTAGATGAATAGAGAATACAAAATAAAACTCTTTCTATTTTTTTTCTTTTATTTTCAGACTAAATATTTTCCTAGTACCTGTAGTTGTAATTTAGCATAGTCTTCTAAAAGATAGTTTAAGTCACTTTTTATTTAAGGATTGAAAGTTTTAAATTATTCAATAGATCTAATAGAAGATTACAGGCCTTAAAACAGCGTTAGTTGAATTGGATGATTTCTCAAGTGGGACAAGTTCACGAAGTACAAAATTGATACATGGCGGTGTACGCTACCTTCAAGCAGCAATATTTGGATTGGACATCGAGCAGTATCGGATGGTTAAAGAAGCTTTATTCGAGCGTGCTAATCTCATCCACTGCGCACCTCATCTATCATATCCCTTACCGATTATGTTGCCTATTTATAAGTATCATTTTCATCATATCTAGATTTAGTTAACATATTTATTTACTCACATCAGATCTAGTCAAAAGGTTTCCACACATGCTGTTACAGATGAGTAGATGTTTAATGATTATTTTATACCCTTAGTGGTATATTTGGGGGGTATTTTGATTGCTGAAAATTATCTATAGTTATATGATTACATTCTATATAGAGGCTAGTTGGAAGGTAGTGAAAAAATGATGGGTTCATGTTATTGATCCTCTAAAAATATAGTTCTCTTACAAAGATGATTGTTAGGTTATTCAAAGTAGCATATTTATAGAAAATCTTAAGAATTTGAAGGGTATCATCAGAAAATCGCCTAGATCATGCTTTAAAATATTGAATCGACCATTTTGTCTTGCATGGGTATTATTGGGCAGCATTTCGAGAATTTTACTCCACCTTCTGATATACGGTCTATTCCTCTAGGTTTTTCATCAACCAGGGAGCCTCCTAAATGCTGTGAGAAATTGTCAGAAGTTAACTAAATTTAATAATTTTTATTCTGCTTCTGTATTGCAGATTATGGCAAGTACCGTATTACTGGTTTGGTATAAAAGCGTATGATCTTGTCTCTGGTCGACGAGTGCTAAAAAAATCATATTATATAAATAAGACTCAGGCACTGGAACTTTTTCCGATGCTGAAAAAGGAATCATTAGTTGGAGCTTTGATGTATTATGATGGTTAGTTAGCTAAGATCAAATTTGTGTTAGTTTCATACTTTATTGAAAATTTTGTTCCATTTCTTTTTCTGAAATAAAGAACTATACATATAAGGAAGAATGTAATTAATAAATTAATGATTTCTATGACAATCTTCTCAAATGTTTTCCTAAAAAACAAAAATGACTCAAGTTTTCAGATTATTCTTGTTAATCTTATGTATACAGGTAGCAAGAAACAGTGCATTTGATAAAACTTAGGCAAGTATTTTTTTTTTTTTTTTGAGCTAACCATTAGAACAATCTTACTTGTTTTTCAGGTCAGCATAACGATGCTCGTATGAATATTGCAATAATTTTATCTGCAATACGTCACGGTGCGAAGGCCGTAAATCATGTCAAAGTTAGTAGACTACTGAAAAACGCAGAAGGTATGGTATGCGGTGCTCATGTTGTTGATAATGTAAGTTAAGAAATTTCTACGCATTTATTCTGCTGTAATTAATTGCTTTGGATTTGAATTATTATAAAACGAGGTTTTTAGATTAGTGAGAATAGAGAGATTGAAATCATCATGCAATAACTGCAAAAAAAGAAATATTAATATGCAATTGCAGAAAGGAATTTTTTAACTTTAAATTTATTTTAATTTGAACACCATTTGTTACAGTTTGTATTGCAATTATCTTTTTGGTAGAAAATGTGTACAGATAAATATAGATCGTGAAAAGCTTTGAAATAGATTGAAAAATTACCTGTATATCTTAAAAAATTTATATGTCAAATTCATTTTCAGTTAACAGGTGAGGAATGGAATGTAAAAGCTAAAGCGGTGGTAAATGCGACTGGCCCTTTCACTGATTCAGTCCGTTTAATGGCTGATCCTGATACAGCACCAATATGTCAGCCATCAGCTGGTGTCCATATTGTGCTTCCTGGATATTATAGGTTGATCGTCTTTAAAATGTTATGTCTATTATCCAGAAATACCTTTCTCTATTATTAGGTTTTGGTAGTGTAGTAAATAATATTAGCAGTGTTAACGATTAAGGAGGAAAATCCTTAATGAAACAGCCACCATTAATGTCTCGGAAAAAGTTGAAAAAGTAGAAGTTAGTAAATAGTTCTTCAAAATTATATACTATGCAGTATATTATAAATGAAACATTTCCAATAAATTTTAGTCCATCTTCGACAGGATTACTTGATCCTTCGACAAGTGATGGACGGGTGATATTTTTTCTTCCATGGCAGCGTATGACTGTAGCTGGAACAACCGACGCACCAGTACCACTAACTTTCCATCCATCTCCAAATGACGTTGATATTGAATTCATCCTTCGAGAAATACGGCATTATCTTTCAAGTGATGTTAGCGGTATGCATTTTCGTTTTGTATATTTGCAATAAATTTAATTTTAAGCCTTCAAAATTCAGAAAAGCTGTGTTCTTCTTTTGTTCCGAGGACATATTTGAAATGTAATTTCAGTTCGAAGAGGTGACGTAATGAGTGCTTGGTCTGGTCTAAGGCCATTAGTAAGAGATCCTAATAAAAAAGATACAAAATCATTGGCACGCAACCATGTAATTGAAGTTTCAAAAAGTGGATTAGTGACAATTGCAGGTTTGAAATTTTCTTTTTACTTATATAAGCTTTGTTGGTTTAAGTACAAATTAATGAAGCTTAAATTTTTTTTTTCCATATATTGGATTTCAGGAGGAAAGTGGACGACATATAGGCATATGGCTGAGGAAACAGTGGATAAGGTTGTTGAAGTGGCAAATTTGCAGCCAGTTAGAGGATGTGTTACCGCTGGATTACTACTTGAAGGGGCACATAATTGGGATCCTTTGCTGTATATTCGTCTTGTACAGGACTATGGGCTCGATGAAGATGTTTGTTTTTCGAGAATTATCCATCATTGCTCAACATTTAATTATTATCTCGAATGGAAAATAATCTCTTTCGAAATTTTCAGCTAAAGTTTTTTTGCAAAGTAAATTCCAGGTTGCGAGACATTTATCTTCTACATACGGTGATAGGGCATTTGCAGTTGCTAGAATGTCGAAAATTACTGGGAAGCGGTGGCCAATTATTGGACATCGACTGCATTCTGAGTTTCCTTATGTTGAAGCTGAGGTTTTTCTTAAAAATTCAAAATAAGCATCTCTTATTAGGGCATCCTTATTCTTTTTGTCTACACACTTTATTAAAGAATCATCTGTGCTTCCATTGCCAACCAAACTTCTTTTAGTTGACACTTAGGTTAATTTGATATTGAAATGTAGGAAGCAGTAATTGGTGAGAAAGGTGCAAATTTCAGGTCAAATATGCTGTGAAAGAATATGCTTGTACAGCCGTTGATGTTATTGCACGTCGCTTACGTTTAGCATTTTTGAATACATATGCAGCGTATGAAGTCCTTGATAAGGTTGTAGATATTATGGGTGAGGAATTGCAATGGACAGCAGCGGAAAAAAAAGTAGACTATTTGGTTTCGAAAATTAATCAACCATACCTTGTAATAAAATATTTTGTAATATGCTAGCTGTTCAGATAGAAGGGTTCATATTTATAGCATTGGCAATGAAATGTCAGCTTTCTTATAATAGCCATAAACGTCGTAAAGTCTCCTTCCCCTTCTCTTTAATCCTTGTCATAACTAATTTGTACTTGTCCTATCCAAAACTGATATATTCCAAGTAGTTGATCCTAATAAGTGTTTTGAGTAAATCAAGTGCGAAATTGCTTTAACATAAAGTACTTTTTATATCGTTTTATTCACATAGCTATTTATTTCAGAAGCAGCTGGAAAATGCTCGAGTATTTATTGAAGTAGAAATGGGGCAAAATGCTCGTCTCCATTCAGTATCTTCGGTACCAATTAGTTTAACAGCAGAAGAAATGGAAGTTGCTCGAGAACGTTTCAGAACGCTGGATAAAGAGAACAAAGGGCATATTACGTTGAATGATCTTAGACGTCACTTCCGGGTACTAGATGATAACATTCTCGTTCTCACCATCAATATTTAAAATTTTAATTTGAAAATTCAAAAATATGGAAGTGCTTTTATGAAAACTAGCCTTAAATTAATTTGTCAATATTTTCTTCTCATGAATCATCCTTTCAAATTTCCTCGTATTCTTGTCTTCCGATGATTCCAATTTTTGTTTTATTTTTTTATTTTTATAGAAACACGATAATAAAATAGATGAAAGTTTGCTTCATGAGCTCCTGAATGAAGTCGACTTAAATAAAAATGGCGAGATTGATCTTAATGAATTTTTCCAGGCAAGTTAGCTCAAGTCAATCGTTATTTTATAATTTTTAATATCCTTTTATTCTGTTAAAGCTCAATATTCGTTTGATGTGGTTAACATTTCAACTAGTACTGCAATAAATCTGTTGACGGTCTGAGCTAATTAATCATACTGAATGAGCACGAAATCTGTAGAAAAAAACGATTAATATTTATTCGACCAATTTTTGCATAGTACATTTCGCCAATTATTTTAGTTGTACAGTGGACTCAAGGGTGGACAGATAGCACAAAATCGACTGGCGCGATATTTGGATGAATTCGAGCCGACTCCAGTGTCAGTATTACGTTCAGGAGGCGGAATTTAGCACTCATAGTTTTTTTTTTTTTTTTTTAGAATTCAGTAGAATTTGGTCTATTTTTTGGGACTATTTTTTATGCACTTGTAAATGGCATATTGTTGAGAAAAGAATTTTCAAAGCCTATCCATTTTACAGAACTCTAAATTCTTTTTGACTGATGTGTATTAGCTTAATCACAAGCTCTGAAAACATTGTGGAGGTGGCATTGAGATTCAGCGAAATATTGTTGGGAACAGTGCACTGAAGTACTGCTTAATTTGTCAATCAATTAGGTTTTATATGCTGTCTTCTCTACCTTAATATTGGTTCAATTTAAACAAAATGAAGTGTTTTTTTTTTCTTTGATGACTTTATTTTAGTCATTTAATTTAGGAGAATGAACTACAGGAGAGAATATATTTCCAAATTTAATGACTGCATTATCTTTCTCAGCTGTCGTGTTTATTAATGAATTAATTTTTAACAAATATGTTTTTTTCTCTTTATGTTTCATTGGAAACTAAAAAAGTAATTTTCAGTTAGCTTGAATGCTTTTTTAGTTTTTGCTCTCTAGTTTCGTCATTTTGGACACTATTTACCATTGCTTCCGTGTTTGTAATTTTTCCTGCTTTAATTCTTTATTTTTGCTTGCTTGTGAGGCATCACAATCTCATAAACAAGATTTGGAAGAAGCAGTAGTGTGTCGATGCTCCTCTTGTTTGTCTTCTGTTCTCTTCATGGTAATTTTTTTTTTAAGAATAATTTCATATTCTTTGTTTTTATTTCCCAGTAATCTATATTATTGTATTATTGTCACCTCATCTTCCTTCCTCGTAATGCTATTCTTTTCTATTTTTTTTGTTTTTAGTTATTATATATCTATTATTTCAGTTCTTTATGCATGTTGAATATGTCCGTCAAACGTTCTTCCTATAGCAATATTTAATTATTTAAATTTACAGATGGTTCTTAGCCTTTTTTATCTTTAAATTTTCGTCACTTTAATATTTAATTCTGTCTTGCATGTTTAGCATTTCTTATAGAAATTGATTTTGCAGTATTTTTTATATCTCATAACTTGCTAATTGGGTAGGCGTATAGTTTTCTATATACTTGCAACCGTTGGCACCTTAGGTGCAATAAAGTCGTAAACAAATAGTGTGAGCTCGTCACTCACTAGTCGAAAGGTATATTCCAGTCTCTGCACGAAAAATACTTTTTTCTAAATTTGATTTTGAACAGAGATGCCATACTTAGCTACCCACTTTTAAATGAAATCTAACTCTCAACTTTCCAACTCTCAGTTATCAAAAGTTACTAGAAATTACCAAAACTACTATTAAACATGGTATCTTCTCATGTACATACCAAAATGAACAGAAAAGTTTAATGATTTAGCAACTTGGGGACAAAATTTTCTATGGCTTACTTAATTTATCCTGAATTGGTGCTACAGATCTGGCTAACACTTTCAGGTTACGAAAGAGAAATATGCTGTGAATTTGACTCCAAGAAGTCTTATGAACCAACCAATTCTTCAGAATTATCACTATTCACCGATTTATCTTCTGCAAGAATTTATCACGCTTGACACTCATTGTTGGATACCGATATTTCCATCTCATCATACTTTTCATCCTAAAATATCAGTAATCTTCACAGCTTAACCTCCTTACCCCTTCCGCAGAATCTTATCAAACTACCAATATCTCATTCCTGTCTTCATATTTCTTTGTGTCACGATGTCATATATCTAAATATCACAAAGGAAAATCATAATTGCCGCAAAAAAACCCACATTAAATTCATGAATGGTTTCATTTTGCTAAATTTATCTCGAAACCATTAAAGCATTGAATTCCTTACTAATATTTCTTCCCACAAAAAGCACCCGAAGATTCTATGAAAATAACTATAAAATTATTCTCTTAAATTTTAAACTCCCAACTCCTATTATTTAAATCCTTTTCCAGTTTTTTTTTTTTTTTTTTTTTTTTGACAGCATCATTAATCTCTTGATTATTAACTTATCATCAAGTTTCAAATATTCTTTTTCAGAAACTTATAAATAGTACTGTCTGGCACATAAGAATAACTACTTCTTGTTAGGGTCCATCGATTATTACAGCTAAATATTAAATAGAAAAATTTAATTCAAAAATAAAGTCGCCAGAAATTTCCACGTAAAAAGTGTTTAATGTTTGAAGCAATACTTATTTTGTTCTAGTTATCCGAGGTGCAATTTTATTTCGAGCAAAATGAAAACAGTACAAAACAGAAGCAAAAAAGGAAAAAAATAGAATTATGTGTATAAAGAAGGAAGCAAATAGATAAACATTTTTAAAAAAGTACAAAGAAAAAAGAAAAAAGAACAGGAGCACATTTTTTACGTTGCCTAGAATGATGATATAGTTTAAGAAACTGTACATATGTTTTCAATATTCATCCATTTCGGAAGATAATGAATTATAATTACATAATTACATACACACATTTTTTTTCTTTTAAGAAGGTAAGTTATGTTTTTATGATATGACGCTTAATGAATAATTATTTGTCCTTTGAACAAACCATATATACAAATTAGCTCTCTTCCTTAAAAAGAAAGAAATGAAAAAAAGAATTTATAAATACCGAAGTATTCCCAATGCTTTTATACAGGTCGATATGTTGTAATAGCTATTTACGATACAACAGCTGATAAATCTCATAAGACATATGATATATATATATATATTTGTTAAAATTTTCCTCAATAAGCAATAAATATACTTTTATCCTTTTCCATCTCTTTTTGTTAAACTATAATCTTACAGCAAAATTGAAAAGCTTGATGATAGAGTGAGAACTGTTCCAGGATCTGAAGTGTATAGTTGACTGGACAAGCATAATTTATGATACTTTCATAAAACTGTTATAAATATTGTGTTTAGCTTTTCCCACATTATTTACTGCTATTTTCGGTATTTTGAACATAATTTCTACTAAGAATTAGTTTTATGAAATGAAACAAAAAAATGTCCCATCATAATAAACAAGCAGCATTATATACTACATAAAATTTTTTGCAGGAAATTCTTTTTTGAGAGATACAAAGAGGTACCATAATTTAACAGAAAATATTCAACCTGAAAACTAGAAACAGAAAAGAGTAGACCGCCTGAGAGTAGAAATAATAAAATTTTAATTGGATAGACGCAAAACTTCATTTCAAATGCTTCGTGGGGAAAAAACGATAAGAGGGATGCACGAAGTGCATGAGGGAAAAAATAAATATTAAGTGGAAAAAGAACAAAACGATAACCTCCCATCCATTGGTTTATCTCCATTTTGTTAAGAGAAATAATAATTTAGTAGTAATACATGGTGTCTTGCATTCAACCACCAACTTTTCTAACTTCAAGCTCCTAATTACAGAATTAACAAAAATTATAGTTTGATGATCAATCAGCTGTATCTACACATTACCATACAACATAAGACGATCCTTTTCACAATAAGAATGGAACTAATGAAACTAAGTGTAATTATTCGCCCGTTTAAAAGAATTCAGCATCACCAATCCCAAGAAATGTAAAATCAGATAGATTCTTGACGAAAAATTGATAGTCTCAGAAATTTCATCTGGATAAGATTACGAAAAAAAATAAAATGAATAAAAGGAGAAAAAAAAAAGGAAATGGAACCAAGAAATAACACTATTAACATTTCTTTAGCTATTTGCAACCATTAATTTCTGGGAAATACATGTCGAAAAAATATACATTGTATGTACAACGTACAAGTTTAATAAAAATCACTTGAATTTAAAACTAAACAATGTAAATATGCGTGGTATAAAATATCATTATGTTGTGCGCTCGTCATATCTAAAATATGTTTTCGTAAAAATAAGAAAAATTGAAAAAGATTTATACAAATTATATGAATGAAAGTGCTTACATAAAAGAGCTAGAAAGTTTTGTTGCTGAAAGATGGCTTAGATGCAAAGAAACAAAGGATCAGATTTAGAGAATGAGGCAGATGGAAGGATTTAAAATAACTGTTTGAAAATTATCAAATCACTAATGTTAATAATAATAATGGTAATGATAATGCAATACATGAAATGAAATCCGATGCTGATGATTATTGCGTTTATGGATGCACGTTGATCATTCGGAAAAAAAAAGGAGCAAACAGTGGAAATGAATTTGCAATTTTCAAAATCTAGGAATTCTAGTTTTTTTCCTGATATCCAACATTAACATAACATTCATCGATCATCTGAAGTCATATGCAGTGCTTCATTCCAATACTTCAGAGTTCAAATTATCTTATCACTTACCTCTTTCTTTCTCTCTCTTTCGAATCAAAGAACTTAACAATTACCTTTCATTTTGAAAAAGCTATTTAACCAGTGCATTCCACACTCTTTAGCTTTGATATCCTGAAGAAATCTTGTACTCTGCCCCACGATCTAGGATCGACAGATCAACTGTACCAACATAATACATAAACCACATATACATAAACACAAACCGACGAACAGGTGTAAATACATAAACAAAGACACATACACACCGAACATGAATATACATGAAATTGGTGGAATAAGTTGGCAGTATGATCTGATGACAACTGAAATCATGAAAATTGCCAATGAGGTAGAGCAAGAGAGAAACCAGATAAATCTAAATTAGAAAAAAAGAAAGAAGGGAAGACAAAAATATCTGCTAATATTTCCAGCAGGATGAATTTCTTTTTTTTTTCCTCTCTCTCTCTCATCAAGGAACCTCAAAATTTAAAACTCAATTTTTCGGACAATTCTAACAGCAAACTTGATTTCTAAACCTGTAACATGAGGTGACAAAAGTTACACTGAAAAATATGCTTTATAAGAACAACCAGCTGGAAAACATTATACAGCAAAGCAACTTTTGAGGATAACAGAAGTAGATAAGTGATAACAGTTATGATTACCTTTCCAAATGCTTCTCATCTACTGGAGGTGGTGAAAGGGGAGGTGGACGAGGAAAATGCATCTCATCATATACAATCCCTGAATCAGTAAGATTCGGCATTGAACAACAAAATGTTCCTGGTCCCTTATTGTTATTACCATACAACTTAGATGCATCACGAGGTAGTCGCATAGTGGCATCATTTTCAATTGATCCAGCATCGTACCAAGTTCTGGAAACGGGAGGCAGCAAAATTTATATTTAAAAATACATGCAGAATGGATCAAAGAAAGATCATCTCAAAAAAGCTTTTCTTTCATAGTGATTGAAATTACCAAAAGAACTGCTTAAGTAAGTGATATTGTTGAAACTTGATATTGTTGAAAGCAAAAGCATTTCAGACATTTCGATGGTGAAGGTAAACGGTTATAAAACTCAAACTTGGCTGTTTAGGATATAAAGCTATCCTTACATATTCAAAGATAGAGCAGGAAAATTTAAACTTACAACGACTGACTAGAAGGAGTATTGCATGGATAGTTCATATAATGCATGTTAGTCGTAATAGGAGCACTTGTCTTCACACTATCATTTCGCTGCTTAACAAAACAATTATGCTGAAGTTTCAAACGAATCATGACGTAAGCTATTCGATATAAATTTCATTGTAAGGAGGTTTGCGGCAAGCTAAATTAAAATTGTGGTGATGGAAGTGGTACAGCTGATTTTACATTGAATAGAAAAAAACCACAGCTCCAGGTATCCAGGAAAAATTGAAAAAAAATATATCTAATATTCTTAATTTTCTTTTGAAAGATCAGTACAGACAAATTAACTAACTGAAAAAATCATATAAAAACCATACCTGATCAAGTGACTGAACCGAAGCTGATCGCGGACAAATAATACTTGTGTAGGAAGTCACCTGATCCAGTGGTTCCATATAGCTTGTTGTATTTCGTCGCGTAACATCTGATAAAGCAGCCAATTTTGATAAAAAACGTGGCATCATAATACCAATCTCAAAACTACTTACTGACATGCGGCCTGTCATTAAGTAGCATGTTTTTACTTTTGTTGGTGCAGAATCAAGTTCCATTCTGAAAAAGAGACCAATGTTGATCCACAAGATGAACCCTGGACCTGAAAAAGTGAGAAAAGAGAGTAAGTAGTGGCAGTAAAATGTAGCGTGGAAACTATTAGCTGATCTAAATACTAAGATGTAACCAAAACAAATAATTGGTGACTGTGTGTAATAAATAGTGACTTTCATGAATACCATTCATGAAATTTATATAAAAAAAAAAAAAAAACATAAAATCCAAATTATAAAAGGGAACGTGGACGTATTTTAACTCAACCATTACTATTTCCTTACATTCGTTTCTTGGACGGTAAACTTCCAGTCCATGGATCTGAAGTACTGCAAGCCGTTCGCATCCATTTAGAATCTAGTAATTTATAGTTTGATCTTTTCGTCATAAATGCGAATGGTTCATTTCGTCGATTTGCATTTCTCGTCTTTTTTCTGCAAGATATGTGGCTCTGAAAAAAGAACACACATGCAATGTAGCTCATTTTCCTTTGGGAAGAAGCGTTCCTTCTTTCCCTTTGTTCGTCACTCCTATTCTTATCACTTAGGCCTAAGGAATTCATCTAACCAAGCTGTGAGATATCGGAAACAAAGTAAGCATATTATAATGTGCCCTTTAAGCGAATTATTATTTCGTATCTTCATAGAGATTTTAACCAACGAACAACAGCACAGGAAGTAAGTCAACAGCACAGGAAGTAAGTAGTATTCCGATTGCTATCACCATCAATTTCATTGGAAGCATCTCCGTGACCAATCTCAAAGCTACAAAAAGTGAAAAGAGTGACCGACCTATAATCACAATCATAATAACTTACTAACAATAAAACACAAATTTATTGGCAAGTAAACCACTCTAAGTATTTAATAACATTTCCGTGCAAATATGTACTTTAAAAAAAGTGCATTCAGGAGCAAACCTTAACTGATGATTCTTCTGATAAACCACCTAATAAGCAACATTCTTTGAAACGCTGCAGTTGTTTCTTGTCATTTAGCAATCTGCAACGAATTCATAAAGAAAAAGAAAAAAAACCAAACAATAACAAGACTACAGAAAATATTCTAACTTCGCAATTAAAGCCCTATATTAAACATACTCCTCAGTTAAATGAATAACGTCAAGTCCCGAAAACTAATTGCATCAGCACTCAATCAAAAATATTTTACAGGCAGTTTAGTACAGCAGATGTATGATTGGAATTCCCTACAAACATTAACCTTCCAGAGAAAGTTCGAAGTCACAGATAAATCCTCATCGATTTAACAAACATCCAAAGTTATTACCTTCTCTTTTTATCATCTGTACAACATTTTATTCCTGACACTAAAAAAAATCCCTTACTTCAGATATTTATCTTGACCACTTGGCAAGGCACCTTGCTCACCGCCCTTCGTATCTAAGCACAATGTTTCTATTTCATTTGATAAGCTATTTAGTGAATTCAGCTGAGGCTGCATTACTCGATCATTCAGTGCATTCCTCGTACTACTTCCTTCAACGGCATTAGCTACTTCGCTTCGCTGTTGTGTGATCAATGCTTCCATTTCATACTGCATAAAACAAAAATTTCCCAAAAAAGTTATTTATTTGTAGCCTATACTGAATTCTTTCTGAGACACAACAAAAAAACTCCCAAACATCTTGATTGTAAATGCCTTACTTCACTTGCAATGTGCAAAAAAATACATCTTTTCTAGAAATAACAAAACGCCAATGATGTTTTCTTAATTAGTAGTGATCATAAAACACTGCAGTTAACTGCAAATAAAGCTCCAATTCAGAAAAAAAAAAAAAAATCCCTCACATTTGTACTGTTATTGCGTAATGTATCTATCCCTCCATTATTAGCTGTATTCGCATTCATGCCCATTTCAAGCTTGCGTCGCTTCAATCTGGAAATGCAAACCTATTTAAACATGATAAACATCAATTTAGATATAAATTAAGCTTTATTTCTTTCCTTTTTTTTTTATATTGCCGTGAATCTTCTGCGCATAGCTTGCTAAAGTAGGATTCCAATACAAAGATATTTCAACCACTTTTTTCAGACCAAGCATACAAACAAAGAAGCACTTAACTCCACTAAACTCCAAAGTAGATGAACTACCTTCAACTGTTATGAGATTAAACAAATGTGATGATGGTGTATATTCCAATTTCCTCGAAAATTGAGGAAAACAAATAGCAAAAGACATGAGAGTAATAAATTACCTTAGATGAGCGCAGATACCACCGAAACATAATGTCAGCAAACCAACAACCAGAACAATTCCAATCAAAATCCCTTCTCGACTTGATTTCAGGAATATTTTTGGTCTTTTGATATCTGTACCATCAGGTTTTTTACTTAAATGTGACGGGACGAACAAATACGGAGAGGAACGCTGTCCCAAATCACCGGTACTTGAACGTGCAGCCACTTGAAACGTGTACAGAATGTTAGGTTGCAATGCTATGACGTGACTTGTTGCACTAATTCCGTCAACTGAAATATTTGGATAAATCCAAAACTTAGCCTAGTCGCTGAACTAGAGTCACAACTAGATAAGTCATCGTACTGAGATGCAGCTGAAAAAAAAAAATGGTTGTGCAATAGCACAATAAAGGAAAAATTTGGAAAAGTAAAAATGTTGAGCGTAGAAAGGTAAATACCAAAGATATCTTTTACGGATGCCACAGAAGTTGATGACAACTGAACTTGTATCACGTAACCAACAGGTGTACTCCAATGAGGATTTGGATAAATTGGATTCCATGATACCCGGACAGCTGTAGCATTCAATTCTTCATACATTACTCCTGTTGGTGCAGGGATTTGCCCTACTGCAAAATAGGAATTATAATAATAGTAATTTTTTCCGACTAAGAATTAGTAATTCAAGCTGTGCCCTTTAAAGAGACATACGACAGAAGCTTAAAAGGATGAAAAACAATTTAATTTTGTATCAAAGTAACTTACGAATAGGAGTGGTACAGTTGAACCAGGAACCTTTAACACCACCCATTTTATTCCTGGGTTCTATCATTATACGATACGTTGTATTCGATCGAAGATTTGGCAAATCAGCGAATGGTTCATCCCTGTAATATCATGAAATCACGCAAGATAACTCAAACTATATATAATTAATAATATACATATACGACTAAATCACATGGACTAATCATACAAATTCTAAAGTTCAAATTAAATGCTGTTAAAAATTACAACATTCTCTTGTTCCGTTAAAAAAGTCATGAATTATACTTTTCTTCCTAGACAAAGTCTAAATTATAAACAAACATGAATCATATTAAATACCGGAAATCAGTATTTGTGCTATGTCTTTTTATAAGTAAATCTAAAGGAGAACCAAACTAAGGCTATATTAAAAAGCATATTTAAGTTTTAGTGGAAAATGATGAACTCACGTAATAACCAATCTGTCATCCTCGGGAAACATACTATCAGTCAAAGTATAATGCACAACAAATTCATCGACACTATAATCGTCTGCTGGCCAATCCCAGGTTACACGCATTGCATCACCAAATTCATAGGATGGCTCACAATGGCATTTTTTTCCTTCTTTAAAAAAAGACTAGCTTTCCATCGCGTATTCATTGTTTAATAAGGGAAGGATATTTAAGAGAGAAATGCTGTTACAGACTAGTAACAACAAGAATGTTACAAAGATAATGTTACCGAGTACATTCTATGCAACCTGCATCACTGCAACATAAAATTTATCATCTTACTGTCAATTATATCAACAAGCAGAAATGATAAACTTACGATGATGGCATGATACAGGACTTGGTAGACCACTGCCACCCGAAAAACTACCAAATATATCAGTGAACACTGCTGGTGACAAACGATATGTACGACAGAAGTCAGGACCATATAAAAGGCCATCATAAATACGGCTGCAGAACTGATATGTTCGAGACTAAAAATATTCACCATTAAATATTGTTAAAGATTACTTATGAATCCGAATTGTGTAGAATTACTCCCAATTTTTTTATCATGCTGTTAATTCCACCACAATCAAATTCAATCCATGACTCACTATCACTCTTCAGCAATATATGGCGCTAAAAATTTTAAAGTGAAATGTAAAATGAAAAGTTTACCGCATCAAATTTCTCAGTTAGGTTTATAGCTCCATTGATGAAGAAGCCTTCCTCTACTTTTTCTTTTAAGGGTGACCTATCAGAAACAGCATAACGGATAAGAACTGCTTTGTTTTCTAAATTTAAAGAAGTGACATTCGCAGAACTCTTCCGCGCTTCTCCCCAGTGAATGGTAATTAATGCACCTTTCTGAAAAGAAATAAATAAATCGAAGAAATACTGCAATGATAATATAGTGCAAGATTAATGATTGCTTTATACTTCAGTAAGAGCAGATTTCACGATAAATTCAGCAATGGAAAGAGTTCGCTTATTTTAAATATGTAAATGATTTTCTTTTTTGGACGATTTCAAAGATCTTTACAACAGGTCAGAATGAGCTGAGTTTAACTGAAAGGAAATAATAAAGACTATAACCTGTTCGATATCAATTGGCAATGACCCAATATCAGGACGAAAGTTTTCATTCACAAGTTCCACCATGTAGCCAATGAATGTAAAGTTTGCATTTGATTTTAAATATATATCAGAGGGAAGACCACGACGCGTTACTGGAATAACCCGGAAACGGTATGTCTCTTCTGATTTTATATCTGCAAAAATTCTTCTTTAACAAAAACATCTCCTGAGATTATTAGGAACAAAGTAATCAGAATATCCTTCTTTTCATTCTTTTATTTACAATGATATTTTCGTCTGATTTCTATATACAAAAAATTAGATATCAAATATAACAATTAAAATTAAAACTCGTTAGCATTTTTTACAATACGGACAAATTATGTCGATGTTTACTTTTGCATATCAAAAAAAAAAAGCTAGGATCTACACAATCATAAACTTTATGACAATTCATTAATCCCGTTGAGACATAAACCGCTCCAAATGACATGATACGATATTAATATATATTCTTGCGAAGAGAAATCCTATGTATCAAGCTGTATATTAAGCTATCAACTCAATCAAAATTAAATCAATTAGCTAACAGTTCATTTTCACAAATGCAACTGCTTCAACTTCTTCTGATCAATCTTAGTATGAACTAATAATAGAGCTTCTGCAGTACAACTAGTTAATAAAGAGAGGCACATATTACCGAACCGAAAGAAATTAGACTTGTCACAGAAGTAAAACAAGTTTTCAAAATGAACTGAAAAGAACAAAATAGAAATTAGGTACCGTTTAAAATGTAAGTTGTCGAATTCGGCGAAACGTTTTTCCTTTTTACTTCATGTACTTCAGAATCTTTGTAGTATTCGATTATATATCTGAAAATGACAAACACTCTGCACAGATATATGTGTTACAACTTCTATCTTAGGCATATTACGACCATCCTTAATGTTACACAGTATATGTTTTCCATTTTACCAACTATTTTACAAATGTCAAAAATTTTTCCATGACCATCAAGTTACGTAAGGATAACCAAATAATTGAAAGCACATGTAAATAGTCACTTTTGTATGAAGCCATTCGCGATATCAATTGATGGATGTTCCCACGAAATTTCCAGTGTATCCTTACCCAGCCTACTTAAAGTAAGTTCCATAGATCTCAACGACACTGAAAACGAAAGATACAACAGCGTTTGAATGTAAATATGCTAGCTTCATATCCCTCTTATGAAGAACCCAAACCACACGTATAATTAATACTTGAATTAAAAATAGTTAGGCTAGCTGGTAAAAGTATAAAATGTGCTCGACTTTGCTTTTTATTTAAGCCTGTTCTTTTACAACACAAATTTTTACTAAAATGAAAACAAATTTTACTTCGTAGCTAACCAAATATTCATTTGTTTGAAATTTGAACGTGACTGTTCCTTTATTTTACAAAATATACCTCCATCCCAGGACATAGCTGTCACATGTTCCGAAAGAGGTGTGATTTTTCCAACAGCATCCATTTTAAAGAGTGACATTTGAAAGGTATAATTTCGTCGAGGGAAAAATATATAATTCGATGAGCAGCATTTAGCAACACAATAATTATCGGGTGTACAGTGAGCATTACGCAATGGCACATTATTTGCACTACCACCTGAAATTTCATAACTCCATTTACTTATGAAATTATGTTCTATATAACTCATTTCAGACTAAAAATACTAACCATCTGATAAATAATAGTTCAATAAAAACATCGTGCGATCAGCTTCCAAATAATCCACTGTTTGTGGTAAATGCCATTTTAAATTAAACTGTGCACTGAAAGTACAAAATCCCATTCGAAGGAAAATTAATGTAGGCTTTTTTCAATGGAAACCTTAATTTGGAGGAATGTCTCACAGAAATATTTTGAAAAAAATAAAACGAGTCAAGTTTTATGCTTGCTTCTTTACTAATGTTTGATAACTTTATCCGAAAATGTAAAACATGAAATTTATGATATGAAAATTAACAACATGAATTTCTGAAGTAAGAAAATCCTTCCGTAATAATATTAAAGCAACAGATTAACAACTGCAACAGTTAAAATTTTACTTTTCGTGATCGACAGTAACTTTGAGATTTGTTATTACCGAATCAATTCCAGCTTCAACCACTAAACCGATGAATGTACTTCGTTCACCAACAGCGTTACTTGCAATGCATTGATATAATCCCTCAAAAAATTATGTAAAAAAATCCAAAGTCATAGTAATAAAGATAAAAGCAATGGTGATTAAATTATAAAAAGATGGGAAAACATATTTTACCTGGTCGGTCTTTTGCACACTTGAAAGAAGCAAATCTTTAGTGAATCCAACCATGCTCACACCCATTTCATTAACAGCTATTTCTGACACAAAACCTTCTGCAGGTTGCAACTAAAAAAATATGCCCGTTAGTTTTGATAAAAAGGTAAATGCAAATTGGATGAAACTGAATGCATCTCTTAATTCACGGCATTCCTCCTAACTACTTTTTTCAACACTGTATATGTTGTAAAGCCTCGATAAAAGTCTTCATTTTTGCATTTCTTTTCATGTGTAGACAAAATAAGTAGACAAAATCCACTACGTATGCATAACATAGACTCTCTATTCAAATAAATCATCTGATGATGCGTATATTACTTCCTTGTCTTTTTCACTTTACCTTGAAATTAAGAATATGTTCAAGCAAATGAGTTATCAACGAAACGATATAGGCTCCTACAGTTATAGCATCATATAATAGATGGCTAATCCGACACGATAAGATTATATTTTTCAAGTTCGTGGAAAGTCAAATAATACTCACGCTGAGGAGATAAAATAAGAGAATTTGTCATGAAGGATAGACTATGATTTTAGTAATCTATAGAAACTTTAATACGAAAACATTTTACTTTAACAAAATTAATTTACATAAATCAAGTCAAATATTATAAATGAAATGTTTCCACAGATAGAAGCGTCATTTGCTAATCAGACAGCAGCAGCCAATCTAATTCTATCATTCCAATTTTTTACAGCGCAACTATTCGAAGCTTACATTTGTACTGTATTATTAAATGAAAATGTGCATTAAGAGAAAAGCTCATAGAGATGATGATGATAACAAAGAAATAAACAAAAAGTTAACTGCAGGAAGTGCAGCTGAAAAGGGATCAACGAAAGCCATAGGAGGTCATGGTGTTGGTAATGCTTATGGTAGCACCGATATCGATAGTAAGAACCCGAAACCAGAAGAGAAAGGAAAAAAACGTGAAGGGAGACCGCACGTTTTCTTCGATATTACTATTGACGGAAAAGCTTCAGGATGTATTGTAATGGAATTATTTGATGATATCGTCCCGAAAACAGCTGAAAATTTCCGATGCTTATGTACCGGTGAAAAAGGAATTGGTAAATTGGGAAAGCCTCTCCACTATAAAGGCTGCAAATTTCATCGGGTCATTCCAGAATTCATGTGTCAAGGAGGTGATTTTACGAAGGGTGATGGAACTGGTGGAGAATCTATATATGGGGAAACATTCCCGGACGAAAATTTCACTGAAAAGCATACTGGTCCAGGAATTCTATCGATGGCAAATGCAGGTCCTAATACAAATGGTTCTCAATTTTTCCTTTGTACCGTTAAAACTGAATGGCTGGATGGAAAGCATGTAGTTTTCGGGAAAGTAATCAAAGGGATGGAAGTAGTGAAAAAGATCGAATCAGTGGGTTCCGAAAGTGGGAAAACATCACAGGAAGTCGCAATCGCAGACTGTGGTGAATTATGATTTGAAATCATCATCCATTCTCCGTCAGTAATACAGTTTTGAACTCCTTCAGCTGAATCAACACTTTTTAATTTCTCTCACTGTTTTTCACTATATATTAATATCTAATCCACATCCCGTGAATGTATCGCTCTTCGGGAACTTTTAGGGAAAAAGACCATAGGACCTTACGACCACAAGCAAAATATCTGTTCTCCGGTCTTTAGTTACAAACATAATAATGTTTATTCTAGAAAAACTTCAGAATCCAAATCGTCCTCATTACTGAAGCTTACAAAAAACTTGAAAATCATTAAACAAATCATGAATATTGAAAGAGGAATGACTGACTGCAACTAAGGAAGAAGCATTCCCTGACTTTAGAAATTAGAAATAAACTGCTCTCAGTTAACCATCTAAAAGCTTAAGTACTCAGTAAGCTCAAATTTAACATGATAATTAAAGCAGGAAAACCTTTGCTCTTCCGAATGGTATCACTTTTTTACCATCTTTGTACCAGTTTATTTGAAACGATGTATCATGCGGTTCAACAGATCCCGAACAACGAAGTCGAATTGTTGTTCCAAGTGTTCCGGTGATTCTTCTCACCGGACGTTTGGGCAGCAATAACGGCGCTACTAAATTCTGAGCAGTTTAATATCGCATTCCAAAAATTTCCAATTAAATGCTGCGTACAGAAATTTATACCAAACATCAAGTCTACTAAATTCAATTATGTGAGCATTTTGGAATTGTTATGAAAGTTATCATGTACTTTTAAACTAATATGTAGGCTTTTTAAAAGTTTATTTTAAGCCTCCAAAATATTTTACTACGTCATACCTCAGTGTTGTTTTTAATTCNTGTGTGTGTATGTGTGTGTATGTGTATTATGTACGCATGTAGCGTAGGGAAACAAGTTCATTTCAATGTTCTAAAATTCTTTATAAGAAAGAAAATTTATATGCATTTCAAAAGAACCTTGAACTGTGATAAATGTTGAAAATGTTTTCCGAATTGCTTTCCCAGAAGTGACGCAAGTATATCTGCCGCTGTCTCGAACAGTGGCCGAGCGAATTACAATCGCAGTACGCGTTTTTATATCGTCCCTTTGATATTCTACAAATTAAACTAACAACAGTGAAAGGACGAATAAACCAAACGGTGATTGAATCAGGAGTCTCAGACCTGTAGGTGGTCCCAACTGCATTATGTCTCCCATTTTTTAACATTAAAATTTGAACAAAGGCTCTCCTTCTCTAAATAAATGAATTAAATTGCAATCCAAAAGTATGAACGATTAATTTAGTACTTTCACATAAAAATTTTAATCATAATTTAGCTGAATCACACAAGAATGGTAGAAAAAAGTGAAAAAAGGGAACTATAGGACTTATTAACGACAAGGTTAAGTTATATACCACAACAGCTTGCCCGCCGAACCACCTAAAAAAAGAGTGTGAATTGAAAATTTCTAAAATGCTAATGCCAAGGAAGAGTTCAAGAGGTTCATATAATTTCATTTAATTACCCATCATAAATGACAATAACAAGCCAACAACTACTTTACATCACAATGCTGGCCTTTTCTTAAAAAAAATATTATGTGAGAGGCAAAACATACTCCAGATAGGCTGTCCATATTCATTCACAGCATCCCATGATGGAGTTGACTGTGGATCATCCAAAAGACATTCCAATATAACACTTTCACCGACAGGAACTAACAATTCTGGTGGAAGTTCTGTCAATATTGCCGAATTTCTAACTGCATTCCCATCTAAAAGATATGTGATCGAATCCAAGTAAATTACTAACATTTCTAATAAACAATGAGTCTGTATTTTTATAAGAAAATAAAAGCCAATATAAATGAAGAGAATTCCAAAAATTATTTTCATTTTCTTCAAAAAATAAAGAAAAAATTACAAAGGTTATCAACAACAACCCTAATCTACCTTATCATACAATCGTTACACTTTTGAGAACTCTTTTGAGTTCTCAAAAGTGTAACGATCAGAAAAGAATAAATAAAACAATATATACCTTCGTCAAAAGTAATATTTACAATCGCTATGTCGCTAGATACATTTCCGCTACGACACTGGTAATGGCCACTGCTATTCAAATCAGCTCCCACCAAATGTAATACCGAATGATGCCCAACAGTATATCTGTAAAAATGATAAATGATAAAGATGAAGTGTATGAAATCTTCGGAAAGCAAAAGCTTTAAACAACTGAAAAGAAAAAGGCACTCGTTTTGAAAAAATTCTGCTCCTCACATCTTTTCACAATTCAGAGTCTTTGTGCTTTGCTAATCTGTACGCCATCATCTTACATAACTAGCACCCCCAATAACATGAAAATACGATCAAATACTAACATTTGAACATTCTCTTCTCGGCCCTTTTCAACTTTAATTTCGGTTCCATTTAGGTACCAAATAATTGGCTGAGAACTAGAACCACTCGTTGCACACTCCAAACGGAAAACCGAACCACCTGTTACTGTTAAGCTGCAAATAGAAGAGGAGATTAAAATGAAATTAATTATCAACAGACAATATCGGGTTAGATTAACATGCGGAAACACTTCTCAATTGAACAACGACGATCAAGATCGATAACACAAAAGGGTGATATGTTCTGTTGGTGGATTAAAAAGTGGATATTTTATAACTAGTGAAGTAAGCTACATTCTGATGTAGGAAAGAGATATTCAACATAATTCCCTATTTTTCCTTTACAAAAACTCATATTTCAAGAAAATATAATCATAACATTCATTTAGTTTATAATTTGTTCAAATGAAGAGGAGTAAATACAACTCTGAAACAGGAAATGACGAAATAACAATTTTGAAATTGCCAAAAATTTTCGCCACTAATGTTTATTATTTCAAGTCCTTAAATATCTATTATAGAGAAATTACTTTTTCGGATGAACAGTGAAATGAATCGGTATAGCAAGTTTCACGATGAATGCACTGCTTAAGACTTTTCCTGGAGGCATTTCAGTCGAACGTTTTATCCGATTATTTAAAAGATAACTGTCAAGGAGATCAGTCGATACGATTGCAACATCAGCTACACAACGATATAAACCCTGAAAAAGAGGACTTTGATACTGCTTCTCCACATGTAATACACATGCAACTCCTAAACCAGTAAGTATAGAAATAAGAGATAAATATATTTGCTTTTTAGATAGGCAGCACAAAACGGTAATAAGAAAAAAAAAATAGAAGAATGGTGTCATTATCATCGAATCATAGTTTAGCAGATCGATTAGACTTATCAAACTTAACTTCGAGTTACATGGAAGCCATAATGAAAAGCAGAGAATAAAGTTTAGGATTAATTCATAAATGTTAGTATTATCAGCTACCCACCATATTTTGATCATCCACGGTTATGACAGATAAATTAGCTGAATCTATGAATTCATTATCTTTCCACCATATGACATCCATATCTTCGCCTAATCCAAGCAAACTAGCTCGACATATCATGGTTAGTTCTTCCTGAGGTTGCAATTCAATTACATAAATTTGTGCAGATTCTGTTGTGAACAATTCAGTTCTACCATTATGAATAACAGTGACGGTAAACAGCACGAACTGTTCGCTGTGATACTGCTGAGGTTGATCATCTGATATACTGTAAAATAAATTAATTTACAGTAAAATTAAAAACAGCTTTTGAAATAGAAATAATATTCTAATTATATGAAACGACTGGTAGCATTTTATAAAGAAGCGAATGTATCAAATGATAATAATATACTGCACTATTGTTCAGTTTTGGAAAAGTTCTTGAAAAAAAATCAAGTTTATGTCATGGTAAAAGTTACTGCACTAATGAAATTTCAGAAGCTATTGAAGTATATAAAAACGGCCTACTGTGATTCAAGCATAAATTGCTAAAAAATTGGAGTGAAACTTTTAAACAAGAGATCCATCATTCTTCCAGATAAAAACATTTTCTCAACCTTTACATGACTACTTCACATCAAATTAAGCAAAACCATTCTTAAATTATTTGTAAATGAAGGTTTCATTCAAAAAAGAAAAAAAAAGAGATATGAAGGAACACTTCAGCAAGGAAAACCAAATAAAATTTAAAAACACTATAATAAATGAGAAACCCCTAAAACACTTCCTATTTACACAATCCAATTTCTCATAGGATTTTAGACTGTTCAATCATGCTATTTTCTCTCATTGTTTCCTCTTCTTGCAATACTTCTTCCGCAGTTTTTAGCGTGCATGACTAGAGTCTATCATTTACTTAATATGTGAAGAAAAAAAAGTCTATTAGTTGTTTCATATTAAAAAAAAGGGAAGAAGAAAAAATTACCAAATTTGAATATAATCAGAAAAAAATTATGCCACTGGGAAAATCTGACAAGCTAATCAAACAAGATAAAAGAACTTTATGATTCTGTAACTCTTCCAACGAGATCATGTATAGGCTGCGAAGTTTACTGCTATGAGAAAACTTTACTAAACGAAGAGATAATACTGATGGATTTAAAAAATATACCTTTCCGTATGTTCCCATTTTTCCAACATGACTTCCCTGCCTGACAATGTCGTATTTAAAATATTAATACTAGTTACAGCACTACTGCTTCTATAGTCGCTGCTTCTCTTTTGTTGGTTTCTGGCTAACGCATCAATGTTACGTTTCCAGTTATGATGCTGCGAAGGAGCAAGAGTCCATGGATAGCCCCCGTTACCACTACCTATAATAGTGAATAAGAATTATTTCAAATAAATAAGTCTTGCATATAATGATTATATGAGCTACAGAAGGACATAAGTTGAAATCAAAATAAGCAGCAAGCATTTCACAAAACACAAGATACGTGATACTTCAGGCTTCGAAAGGAAGTTTCGTCATATTCTCTATAGCTTCAATTGATAAGTAGTTTAATAAAAAAAAAAAAATGGTGAGTTCCTTAAAGCTGCAACTTACCTTTATTGGAAAATGTCGCACCAAGAGGAACAATCACGATTTCGAGTTGTAGAAGAATCACAAATATCAAAAAGGATAAACAGCAGCCATGTCCACTGTTCGATATTACAGACTTTGATACATACTGTTGAGTTAATTCTTCCCTGAAAAGTATTTCTTCTATCCTTACTACTGACTACACAGAGCCACGCATAAGTTCAAACGATTCTGAGTAAGGAAAAGACACATCAGGCGCTGATTAGGCTGTTTTTTTTTTTTTTTCTTCTCAACACTACTAAAAATTTTAAGACTGATAACTAAGAAAAAGAACAATTTCCTATAATTATAATTACTTGTGAATTAATCTATTACATCCTATAGTTATATGTAATTGTGAATAAACCAATTCAATTCACTTTTGAGCATCATCAGTATCGACCGGTGCAGGATGTAAATGAAACTAGCCAATTTAATACCTTTCGGAGTTCGTGACGTCCGTACTGGTTGATGGACAATGTAAGGACCGTTCGTTGGAAAGGACCATCGATAGCTGTGGCTTCCAAGCATCATCAACATCGAGAAGCAGCGACCTTCTAAAACAGATAATTGCAACTAATCGTTTTTACTATCTACGAAGATGCAGAAATTTTCAATTAATATGGTATCTATATTTCTTTTTGACTTAATTCAGGCTACTCAAGTTTATAAATCCTCTTTTAATTTAATCTAATTCCGTTTTCCTACAATGTAGAACAAAAGCTTCTACACCATTACATTAAAAAATAAAACATGACAAAACTCATAATTAATCTTAGGATCCCATAACAGCTGTATTGAAAGGAAAATATGACTGTGTGACAACTCATTTATTAAAATTACGATGAAAAATAAAAAAATATCTAACAGACCTAGAAGCCTCCAAATGAGACCTGTCTCCTTTCTTTTTGGCAAACAACACAGCAAACTTGTTCAGATTTTTGTAGAGATATAAAACCGCCTTGTTCGTTCAGAAGCCCTCTAGTACGTTAACCTCGAATCTCGTATTCCTTTATAGTCCAATTTTTATCTAAAATCTACTACCTGGAATAAGTAATAAGTTAAGAAAAAAATTTTGCGTAAATAACGAGATATCAGTGTAACAATAACGATAACAAAGAATCGCAGAAAAAAGCTGGACATAGTGATATAATTATCCTATCATTTAAGTTACTCAGTCTTTCCACCTACATAATTTGAAGCTGAATACAATCATATATGATAACAAGCATCCCTAAACTATTCCATTTAGTCTATTCAGATGTGTCGCAGCTTTTGACATATCTATTTGAGTAATCATATCTGTATGATGACAAATAATTTTGTCTGCTTGCAAGTTTCGAAACATTCATTTCAAAATTTGATAAAATTTTTTTGGAAATCTTTGACCTCCACGTTTTCAGAGAAACGAATGAATTACTAAATTAATAAGATTACTAAATCAGTAAGATTGAGAACGCTAAATGCATATGCAACAATGGTTTCGGCTCAGATTTTAAGAATCTTTCGTTCTTCCTAATATTTTTGAGTGCAATGTTTTCATAATTATACACCCAATTAATAGAGATATCGTATAAAATTTGTTCTGCTGTTGTCTCGTACGTACAGATCACTTTCTAACGTTTCCCTAAAATATCTTTTTGAAAAAAAAAAAAAAAAACTCTACACATTGCTGTGATAATTATTTTCAAAAAAAAAGAAGCAAAATTTCAAACGCATAGAAATTAGATGCTGAAGAGAAAAAACAAACAAACCGTATTATGCATCTTAGATGATAAAACATTTCAATCATCTACAAATATTACGACATTAAGAATTTTAAGGAAGAAAAAAGTCACTAATTAGCCGATTTCTTTTTCTTAATTGTCGAAAAATTGCCAATATAATCAGTATTTATTCGTAGTAGACAAATATACTAAACTTTCTTTTCCCGAAAAAACTAGCCATATTCCAAACAGTCAATCATTCATATATATATTCTTCCTTTTCCTGCATCAAAGAAATTAATTGTCGAATTGTAAAAAGAAAAATTTTTAATCAGAAATATTTAAAAAGATAAAGAGAAAAAGAAACAGCTATAATTCAGAGAGAAGTATAAAATACCCTGTTTTCAATGTTACACCAAACCACTTAACTTGGATGAAACAAATAAACTGACCCAAATTTGCGACACAAATTTGTTGCATACAATTGTAACATGACGTATGTCTACATGATGGACTGGAATGTTGCTGTACAAGACATCTGTAAAAAGTATTATGAATAAGATGGTACCATAACATTAAACATTTTTCAATCAAATTCATATAATACAAAAGATGACAAAAATCGCTCATAAATTCCAAAATATTTATGCCAATAAAATCGAACGTTTCATAATAAAAACGCATAATTAAAATACAATTTGTAGAAAATAGATATAAATTTTCTAGCATTTTTGCTCTACAGCTTCCACAATCTTATCAAGTCGTTTTTATCAGTATATTTTATCATAATATATTAAATGATAAAAGAGATATTGTAAAATAACTTTTTGATTTTCTTTTTTCATTTTCTAATTTAGAAATAATTTTTTAAGTGATATTTTGCTCTTTCTTACTCCATAAGTCACAACAAGATCAAAAGTAAGTGATAATTTGAATTTTTGAAGATAATGCTAAAAATGAACTTAAATATCATGAAATCGTAATAACAATCATCATTAACATATTATTTATCACTATTATGATTGTCATTATCACCATCACCATTATCATCGTCACTACACTTATTCCGTCATAACTGGCCAAAGAATCAAAAGTCAAAAGAATGAAAGGGGAAGGAAAGGAGGACAAGGAGAAGAAGGAGGACGAGGAGGATAAGGAAGAGGCGGAGGAGGACGGGGAGAGGAAAAGAAAGGAAGAAAGAAAGAAGGAAAGAAAAGTGTAGTGGTAAAGACAAGATGACAGAAGATATACTACTACAATTGTTACAAGCTTCGACAAACAATCTATAACTACAGTTTTGGTATTTCAAACATTTCTCTTTCTTTCTCTCTCTGTCTTGATACAATTTTTTTACAATTTTTTCATTTCCCTCTTTCACTCTTTCATTTTTCCTATCATTCATTCATTATCATAATATCTCATCCGTTGAATTTTGATGTGGAATATTTTTCTCGAATTTCTCTTCGAAATATCTATCTAAAAGATGATGATGATGATGACAACAGAAGGACAATATTGTATCATTCATTTTCTTTTACAAATACAGCACAGCTGGCATTTTCATCTATCTAATTAACATTATCATTATCAATTAACAACAATAGCAGCAACAACAACAGCAATAGCAACAGCAGCAGCACTATTACATTACCAACAAGTAACAACAGCACTATTGCATTATCAACAAACGACAACAAAACCGCTACACTTATCAGCAACAGGAAACAGTAACAGCACTATTAACATTATCAACTGTCAACAAACAATCACAAAACTACGACATTACCAATTAATGCCAGCACTATCACCTTAGCAACAGCACTATTGACATTATTAATACTAATTGACAACAAGACTGTTTCTAGCAATCATAAAAGTGATAACCTTTATGATTATTATTTATAGACATAGACAAATACACTTAAAAAAGAAAAAAAGTATATACATTTAAGAGGAAAAATTTAACACAATCTAAAATGATTGGAGAAGGAAATAGAAATAATCAAAAATTGCGAAATGCGGATAGATTAATAGATAGGAAAGATTAGTTGACATGTATCAGCTGGTTGATTAAAGACTGACTGATTACTGACTGATCAAATCGATGATAAATGGGATATCGTTTTTTCAAAGAAGGGAAAAAAAAAAGAAAAAACAAAAAAAAAAAAAAAAGGATGACAAATTTGTAGCCATTTTATGTATATGTCCTTGTGAAATACAACGGCATTCTTTAGTGAAATATAAAAGAAGAGGACATTTTGGTGACACATACATACATACATACACATATATATATATACACACATATATATATATATATATATATTCCAGCTATGAAAGTTATGGATGATAATGATGGTTGTTAAATATGACGTATTTTCATTCAACTCAGTTATGGTGAAATTTTTTTGAAAAATTGAGACCGAAAATCAAAAGAAATGAAGAAATTTTTAGCACGATAAGATAGAAAAATAACTGGAAATAAAAACAAACAAATAAACAAAAAAAAACAGAAAGAGAAATAAGAAGAAATAATAGAGTAAAAGATAGAATGAATCTCATTCTTATCAATTCAGAAATGAGAAAATGAAAAGTAGGACAAAAAGGAACAAATAAGTATTGATGTATTAAATCAATTCTAAGGCAATTTTTAATTTATTCATTTTTCTTGCCTTTTCCATTCATGTATTATATATTTTTACTACCGTGCATATAAATCATCTTTTTCATTAAAAAAAAAAAAAGTGTATACACATATAATGTTCTATTCTATTATTCATTAATTTATAAATATCTGTGATTAAAAAACATTTCAAAAGTAAAATTGTTAAAATAATTTCAGATACACATGTATTAAAAATATACTTTGTTATCAAAATTTTACTCTGCTGCATAAAAATTATTACTTAGAAATACACACATACATTCATGCAATTATTTTTATTGTTTGATGCATATGAAATTATCAAAAGCAGTAAAATATTATAACAAGAAAAAAATAAATAATCCTCAATAGTTAATGAATTTTTATGTAATGACACCCCTTCATCAATCAAGTGAAAATTTTATTAACTTTTTCTCCAAATTTTTCTTTTTCCCCTCTTATATGTAATTCAAATAATCCAATAGATTAAAAAAAGCAATAAACACCCTTTATATTATCTATTCCATTTTTTTTTCTGAGTTGCCATTTTATGGTATATATTGTATGAAGATACAATGAGGTGTTAATCTGCCATATCAATATCAATTCTATGAGCAATATGATTAATTCATATGCAATAAATGTATACAAATACATTCAAACTGATGATGAATCAATGAATCATTCATTTCACTAACAGTATATTTCAACCATTGTTCAAAATAAGTTTAAACGAAGAATTTTTTTTTTTGGCGTTAGTGAATTTATGCACACGATACAATCGTTTGTTGCTTCACTAACCATATTATTAATACTGCTATTAATTATTTCGTTATTGTTATTATTCAACATATGAATATTTACTAACTGCACCACTTACTGTTATTATTTATTATTTTTATTATTGTAATCACGAATAAAAATGATTGAGAAAGAAGAAAAAAGAGGTACATATATGTTATGGGCTGGAAAAATTTGACAAATAAATTTAGAGTTTTAAAAGATGAAAAGAAAATGAAGAAGTTGAAAAATTCACTTCCTCATAGCTTTATTTACTTCTTTATTAACAAATTAGCTAGAATGAATAATTGAGAAATGAGAAGAAAAGGATAAAACTAAAACCAATCGACAACGGGATGGATATCCATTTCAAATGAGAAATTGGAAAACAATGAGAGTTAGAATGGATTTATTGCAGAAATGGATCTGAAAAAAAAAGGTTATTTTATAATGGCTATGCTAAATGTGAAAATTCTCTTTTATAAAAAATAATTTACATTAACATAAACAAATAGTGGTAAGAAAAAAATATTGTATTTGAAGTAAATGAAGCAAAAAAAAGTTAAGAATCCGATGAAATTTCAATGACATTTATCAAACTCAGTACTTTTGACAATAAAATTTCAGGCAAAATGTTTCACTTCTTAATTTTACTTCATTTCACAACGCACGAAAAAAAAATATGAAAATTTATGACGTTAAATGTTTGGTAAGCAATCTTAAAAGTATTGCAGAGAATGCTGTGATAGGTAAAAAGATTAGATAAATGATATCAATAATATATGAATATCATTTTAAAAATCTAATAATATTTTAAATTCTAAACAATTTGGTAAATCAACATTATCATGTTAGCATAAACACCCTAGCAAATGGTTTTTTTTCTTTTTGTTTGGATCATTCATTAAAAACAATAAGATGTAGAAATTTGATAATCGTACAGTTACTAATTGCTTCAATTGTTAATTGCAGTTGCAGGAATTTCACTTCACCTCATTTAATTGCTCTGCTAGAGAGTGAGTGATGTCTTCTAAATTTCAAATTCCAGCTGTTCAAAATTTTTTAAATTTGCCATATCTTACAAATTATAGCTTAACGGGTTCAAATTCCTACCGTTTTCACTTCCAGGAAATTTAAATCTGGTTAAGGAAAAAAGAAAAAAATGCTATGGAAAAAAGGACCACACTGAAAACGATTTGAAATAAGATAAAAACGTCATGTAAATAAAAAAAAAATGTTTAATTATCAGTGTATTTGACGTAAATTATGAAATAAATATACAAAATTTTTCAGAAAATTTTTGCACTTTTTTCAAATTTTTGGACAAAAAAACTGCCTTTATCGAACTAGCACGCCGCAACAAATCATTCATTTTTCATCGACCCAAACATTTTTTACAAAAATTCCAAATTAAGTAAAAGACAAAAAAAGGGGGAAAAAGAAAATCAGTCTCGATACTGTCAAAATTTAAAAGAAATGATAGAAACGGCTGAAATGATATCAGAATATTTCATCCTTTGATGAAAAAAATTATCCTTTGATAATCACTGTCATCCCAAAAAATTCAAATTTATTTATAATAAATTACCGATTTAAATTATGACGAAATGATAATTATTAAACAAATGTACAAAAAAAAGATTCCTTAATATCAATTGCCATTAATTACGGAAAAAGTTGCTGTCTTAACGAATATGCTAAATTAATTAATAAAAAAGCGGCAACAAATGAAAGCCTCTTTAATTATGACTTGAAATGATAACTACTGATAGCAAAATTACGATAAATATCCACTCCTCACCTATTATCATTTTTTTTTTCTCCCTCGAGACTTTTACTTTTCGTAATATTTATAAAGCCTAGATGGTAAAAGTATCATCCGTCATACATCATTTCCATCGCCCATAATCAAATTCATTTTTGTAAAGAAAAAAAAGCAAAAGAAAAAGGTATTAAAAGTTGTCGTTGTCCTTGAAACTTTTTCGCCACCAACAGCTTCCTCTCAGCTGAAATGTTTTCTCCTTTTTTTTTTCTTTCCTTTCTGTTGGGTAATTTCAATTGACCTATATTTTAAAATATTTCAATACACTGCTGTTTTTTTTTCTTTTTTTGGGGAAATATTTACTAATACATTTGATTTAGAAAAGGAATTTACTCATTCTGAAACTCCCAAAAACCTCAAACTGCTTAATAAACATTCATCAAGCACTTTTTTCTTTCTTTTCTAGAAATTACCATTAAGACAGTTGAACGAACGAACATAAATGCCTTACGCTTTCTCTCATTCTATTCCTGAGAGCGGTAAAGATACTAAAACACAGCAGTTATTTGAAAATTTCACGTTAATTAACTGACCTCTAACCTTTGCGTTATCTTACTTCTACCGCCAAAAAAAAAAAAAAAAAAAAAAAAAGAAAAAAAAAACTTCCCACAGTAAATCACCGATCATTGTTTAGCTTCAAATTTGAAGCAATAAATTTGCCTAGTCTGGGAGTTTTAGCTACTAAGTCAGCCAACACTTCTAGCTCATATCAACTTCGCAAACTTCTAGCTTCCGGCAATCAATCATCCATTTTATCTCCTCCATCCCCCCTCCGGTCTCCCGCTTCCTCCCGTTCCGTACTCCCTCCTCTTTCCCCGCTTCTCCCAGTTCTCCCTCCCTCCCTCTTCACTTATATACTTATATTCTCCGCTTTCCTCCGTTCCCATTTCCCGCGTTCCCCCGATTTCCTCTCACACACACACACACATACGTACACACACACACATACACACACACACACACACACACATACGTACACACACACACACACACATACGTACACACACACACACACACACGTACACACACACACACACACACACGCACATACGTACACACACACACACACACACACACACAGCGATAAACTGACCAAATGAAATTCAGTCAGTAGCATAATAAATTAGAATGTTAGAATGTTCGCATTTGCAATCATTCTATCACCACATCTACTTCTCTCTTCCTCTCTCTGTTCGTCTGTCTCTCTACTTATGTTACTATATGTATCCAAGTGCATGTGTGTGTGTGTATCAGGCAAATAGAGTAAATATAATGGTATTAAGCGTGAGAGTATTGGCAAACATCCAACACGCGACGGAATCGTACGCCAAATGAATTAGCGCAACTCAGCGAAGTACCGAAATGTTTTTCGAGAAGTTCTTCGTATCACAATGACGCACAAATTTGATAAATAGGATAGACAGGCATACGCACACGGACACGCACACGCACACTCACACGCACCATACGCACACGCATATGAATGCATAGCTGCATATAAATGTACACGGACAAGTATCGTCAGTACTTCTGCTGTGTAATGATGATGCGTGCACATAATATGTCGGTTTCTAATGCATGCATGCATTTTACCGCATGCAGTTGTAGTCATGTGTGATAAGATGATAATGAAGATTAAATTAGTTAACATTAAATTGAGTTTCATACAATTATCATTTGAAGATGTAACGACGAAGAGCAATTTTTCGCTCTGCTACCTCTACCTGCTATACTCTTCGATCACCTATAATTTGAAATCAGCTAATCTTATCACTTTATTTAATTTTGATTGATTCATTATCTGTTCAGTTCTCTTAGTACACGCATTATCTTTATCAGTTTATCATTTCATAAAAAACTTTCCTTGCTATTCTTCTCTCCCTCTTCCTTTGTTAAGACTCTCTTCATTTCTCAACAAAAAAAGGCAAAAAAAAAAAGAGAAAAAACTGCTAATTACTTCCACTGTTAAAAAACTACAGTAAAAGGAGGAAAATGAAATTTAAAATTTTTGAGAAGAGCAAATAACACATAAAAAATGATAAATAGAGAAAGAGAGAAAGGGAGAGGGAGAGTGAGAGCGGGGAGAGATTGAGAGGGGAAAAAAGGAAACTGAAGAAGAGGAAAGGAGACGAGCATAACGAAATGTAAAATGACGGAAATGATGGCGTCATCGAAAAAAGAGATAAAACTCTCCTGGGGAAAATTGACGTGTTATCATTGTTTGATAACACATTATCAGTTAAAAGGTAAACACGAGTTCTCACTCCTCTTTTCACAAACTAATAACAACAACAGGTGAACAAATAAAGGGGGAAAATACATTGTTTATACATAGACATATATATATTTTTAACATATATATATATGGACTATTTTTAACATGCTTATTACTGATTAAATTGATTTAAAAAGTGGAATAGCTGCAATGGAAATATCTCTCTTTATATCTTTGAAATGGCTCATTTAATTATCGAAAATGATAAGAAATATCACATTTCTATTCTCCTTCTAGTTATTATATCACATCATCAAAGTAGGTTGAAAAAAAAAGTAGAAAAATTAATCGTGTTTTAATTATTTCTGTCAAATTAATCGATGAATATTTCATTAATTCTGATTGAAATTTTTTGTTGTCTCTCCAAGTATATTATATATATTGTGATATATTCATAAATGTTGCTGAGATATTTTAATTTTTTCTTTTTTTTTTTTAGAAAAAATTTCCGGAAAAATAGTGATAAGAGAAAGCTGATAAATGCACTAGTATGTTTCAAAATGAAACATTTGTGGTAATTTATTAAGTACAAGACAGAAGAGGAAACAAAAATGGGAGAGATTAAAAAAGAAATTGGGTAAGCGATCAAGCGATTATTCAAACTTTTGTTTTATTTCCGCTTCATTTTACCTCTACTTTTCATAGTCCAATTCACTTCAATTATGCAAAATTTTCGAAAGTTTAATTTTAATCTTTTTTCTCCTATTTTTTTAAATTATGTGAATTAATTTGTTCCAAATTGAAATTCTGTAAATTTTAAGTCGAGATTTTATCAATGACATAATTGATGAGTTCTTTAGATAATTACGCTGTTAGTAATAACATTAAACGGTTTCCATTTCCTAGCATTTAATATTAAAATGTTTATTCAGGTATGAATTCAGTTGTATTATCTCTACTTACAAATGTCATGTTAACAGCTATCAGTGAAACTGATGACATTTTGGATGATTATCAATTTCACTAGCAACTTAAGTAGTACTAGACATTTCTTACTTCGAATTTTAATTTCATTCATTCAGTTCACATATAAAAATTTGAGACTACTTGAAGTACTAATAATTTATATATAGATTGACTCCAAAAAATTTGATAATTCAATAAAGGAAAATTCATTTTTTGAAATCAATTTTAACAGAAATTTGTAATTTTTGTTGAAGGTCGTTGTTTATAATTCTATTCCTTTTAAAATTAAAGAAGAAATTGAAATTGAAAGTATTTTGGAACTGAAATAAATGAAACTTGAAATATCACAGTAAAAAAAATGCAGGGTTTTTTTCTTGTGAATGCATTTTTTCTGTCAAGAAAATTTTAACCTTCGGCCATCTACGGAATTTGTAATCTTTCCATAATAGCAACAATATTATTTCGTAGAATTTTGATCAAATTATTTTTGAACCTTTTACACAATTTATATTTAAAGATCGAATATTCTATGAATTTGATTTAAAATGGAAAATTTTATTATTTACCAAAAAGGATTGAAAAAAAATATCTTTTTCTCTCCGTGTTGTGTGTATTCATGTGGCACTTATCATTTTGTATTAATTATGTCAAAGACTAATTATCATAATTAAATGGCATCAAATGGTTTTGGATGTTTGAAAAATGATCGATTCTCTTGCATATTTTTTCTCCTCACTACTCTTGTTATCATGTATAAATTAATTAATTACAAATCACTTTTCAAACACTCTTTCTTTTCTCGCCCAAAATTACATTCATATATCAAAGGTCAAAAAGCGTAAATAAATGTTTCTCTTATCGAAATGGTTTTCAAAAAATTTTGCATTCAATGATTGATTTATAAAAATTTCACAGGTTAGAAGAAAGTGATAATGTACACCAATTATCAGGTAAATATGATAATTTTAATTATTTCAGGTATGGAAAACTAAATATTTTGATAGCAGCAACAGTGAATTTATTAGATTAATTAATTCAAAAAAAATGTTATTACACAATATCATGTGATAAGTTTAATTATTTCAAATTGTCAAAAAAAAGACATTTCTTTTCCCCCAAAATTACATTCACATATCAATAGTTAGAAAGTGTAAACAAATATCTTTGTAAATAAATGTCAGAAAAACGATAAATAATAATGCATTGATTAATCGGGCAATTAAGAGTTTTTTTTTTTTTTTTGCAATTTCGCAAAATTGAAATATGCAAAATTGTTCTCCGGTAATTGGTAATTGTTAGTGGTGAATTTCACTGGGAATGCCTGATAAAATGATAAATGAAGTGATAACGAAAACTTTGTTGATTTACAAGTAAATAGTATTTGGCTGGAAATAACGGACTGAATGATTTCCAGAATATGGAAACAATTAGTCACCTTATTTCGGTGAGAAAATAGAAAAAACTACAGAAGCAGAACAGGATGAAACACGAACCCAAGGATGTTTTTTAATATAATTTGAAAAGATTCTTTAAAATACCGAAAATTTTTTACTGTTTTGTTGTCTTTTTACTTTTCTAACTATTACCTGGAAAATATCATCAATGAATCGTTCATATAAATCATTTTTGTCATAAATTTTTCCACTTTTATTTCAAGGAACATCAATTTTGATTTAAAAAAAAAAAAAAAAAGGAAAAAGAAATAAGCTAATTTAGAGTTACCAATTCATGTTTTGTTTTTGGCCAGACTATTTTAAAATTTTGAATACAATGAGCATATGTGGGTTGCACTCACATTATTCAATCCTGATTTTACTTCAGAACAGTAAGATAGCTAAGTGGCACGTAATTGGGTGAGACATGTATATATTTATCAAATATATATATATATATATATATTTCAACATATAGAATGACATATACTTCATATTGAAACAAATAAAATTAAATATATATACTTTATATTTGATTAGTATATATGTATGTANATATACATATACATATACATATATACTAATCAAATATATATATATATCAAACTGCTGATCGTAATTGAAAATTTGAATTTTGCACTGCTTGCAACGACAACCGATAATTTTGAATGGATGGAACACGTTCAAACGTCAATTCCGCCTCAACAATTCCTCTCAAAATTCTTTTTAAATCAGCAGCAGAAATACCCGCTTAACATTAATTAGTTATTTGTCATGAGTCACTTTCCGATCCTATATTTCCCAGACATTATAATACAATGTCAATAATATTTGAGTATTAAGCGTTCTCTTGATAATCAGTAATTAATTAATTCTCTCCTATTTTCTTTATAAAATGTTACCATATTATTTATTAATGTATATGGCATAATTTTTTGAATAATGAAATTTTCATAATTTTTTGAATAATTTTTGCAGTAATTTATTTCATCCTCATGCTAACAACATTTGCTGGACTTAATATCGAGCAAAGTGCTACCTTCATTATGTTTTCTCTTAATCATTTATCATTTATTGATTGGCATATTGGATCACTGTTCTCACCGAAGAATTAGTTGGAATGACCAATTACAGCTGTTAGTAGCAGTAGCCCTATAAAGATTAATTTTACAGATGTTTGAAACTAGAATAATTAGAAACAGTAACTGAAATTTTATTGTTAAACTGAAACAATACTTATCATAATATGACTCAAACAATTTCATGAAACTTCCACAGGACGCTAGTGCCAATGAATATTTGATATATAGTTAAGAGGAATAAAATATCTAACATATCCAGAAAACATGATAAAACCGTTGTAAAATCAAAACAAAAAGGAGAGTGATATCGTTGTAATCAAGAATAAACAATGTTCAGCTTGATAAAGCAATGTGCAAACATAAACTATTTCCGATGTTCGGCTATTTTTCGAAAGAATGTGATTTAAATATATCAAAAATAGGGGAAAAAATACCTAGGGATAACTTCGTTATCAACAATCAAGGGTCAAACTCAAGAGCAACCTGCTAGAAAAAACTTCTTGATTAATAATTTAGTGCCAAAGTTCTAGATAAATTACTTATGGTGGTGCACCTCATGAGCAGCCTAGCGGGAAATTCGATCAACCGCGTACATTTTATGATCAGAAATTTAATGTCAGGACCGAGATCAATCACTTCGAATCCTCCACCTGATATACGATTCGGGAACAAATTCGGATCAGCTATTTGGAAAAAAATTCTGATCAATATTTAGCCTTTAAAAAAAAAAGATCATTTACTCTCAGTTTTGCCTCCTATGAACAATTTGACGTCAAATTCGAGATAAAGCGCATCGAAGTAGCATCGTATTGTGTTTACGATTATTTCTTTCAATTTTCACATTTTCGCACATGTGAAAGTCA